>JAEIHY010000114.1:0-10968 GCA_018904565.1 Drosophila tsacasi
AAAAAAAAATTGGTTTGATTACTTTTATAGGTTGCCTGCTACAAATTTTACAAAAATTGCATTTTTTCGGGCTTCTCGCCGCGTTTACCCCCTTAAATTATAGTTCCTTTTTTGAAAACTATCGATGTTTACTTAGCAAACAATCGAAAACATCGATGGTGCCAACCATCCAGCTCTACTGCTCTTGGCTCTTAGACGCTCGTTACGAAGTAGGCTGACTACACCCAATCACTGCCGGTCGGTGAGTGAGGATATGAGGTCTGAGCATGCCTTATATAGGGCGCTGGCGAGTTTAATGTGCCCGTCGTCGATGTGTATTTAGTGTGGCCAACTCCTTCTCGGTCCAGTGTGACCCTTATTGGTGATTGTTGTGTTAATTTGAATTCGTATTTCCCATTTGTTATTATCATGGTTATTATTATCATTATTCGTCTTATTATTATTATTCCTTATTATTATTTATTAATGTTATTGTGCGCGTCATGCGTCATTTCTTTTTGGGAACTTTTATTATTCTAAAACGAATCATCAATGGGATAACGAATATTGTGTTTCAAATAATGCCGGTTGTCAAAAGTATGACCGCATCATTTGCCCTCAACAAATGGAAAGAGCGGTCACACTTGAACAGAGAAAACATTTTTCCGCTGCGGGACAGATTTAAGAACTGGATACCGTGCTTTAAGTGTGACCAGTTACGGGGAAGTAATAAAACCTCTTCGCTTCCGATCAACTCTCGGGAATTTTAGTCTACCAGCGAGAGACGAAAAAAGAAATTAGAAATAAAAACGAAACTTGAACGAAATTAGCTTAAAATTAACTTAACATAACGAATATAAAGCAAAAGTAGCGCCTGCGCGATGCGGAAATGTGTGTGTTTAATGCTGCGAATTTAACGTGAAACACAGAGTGTGGACGAAAACAAGAACCAGAAAAAGAACAATAACAAGTGAGGGAGTGGGAGATAGAGCGAGACAGAAGACGGAGGCCAGACCGACTGAGAGCGAGCGAGAGGGAGAGAGTGTGGAACAGGTTTTTACACCTTTCCAGATTCTAGATTCCTCCGATTCCCGTTTACCGTGTTTCCCAATCGTTCCACCCAGGAGCGCACTTTGCATATTGGAAGCGAACAGGCAGAGTCAAAATGGAGTCGTCCATCCCCCTTGTACTCCTACTGCCGTTGCTCCTGCAACTGCAACTGTGCAGCGCCAGCTCCTCCATCACCAGTTCCAGCTCCAGCTCTCCGCCAGTGCCGCAGCCACAACCGTTCCGCCAGTGCGAGACAATCCGCATCGAGATGTGCCGCAAGATCGGCTACAACGAGACCTCCATGCCCAACCTGGTGGGCCACGAGATGCAGGCAGACGTGGAGTACACACTGCAGACCTTTGCTCCGCTGATCGAGTACGATTGCAGCTCCCAGCTGAAGCTCTTCCTCTGCGCCGCCTACGTGCCCATGTGCACGCCCAAGGCGCCGGTACATGCGATCGGTCCATGCCGCAGCCTGTGCGAATCGGTTCGCATCCGCTGTCATCCGGTGCTGCAGGGATTCGGCTTCCCCTGGCCACTGGCCCTCGACTGTGAGCGCTTTCCGCGTGAGAATAACCACGAGACGATGTGCATGGAGGGTCCTGGTGAGCTGCATCAGCCGCAGCTGGAACAGGATCTATATGGCGGCTCATTGTCGTCGCAGGGAGGAGGAGGCGGAGGAGGAAACGCCGCTGGAAAACTACCGCTGGACTGTTCCGGCCTGGCCAAATCGCATCTATATGTGAAGCTGCCACGCTCCGGACGCTGTGCACCACTCTGCGAGGCCGATATCCTATTCACCCCCTCCGAGAAGCACCTGGCCGAGGTGTGGGTCTCCACCTGGGCATATGCCGCCTTGGGACTGGCCCTGGTGGCCACCGTTTGCCTGCTGCTGGCCAGCGATGGCAGCCGGCTGGCCAGTGCCGCCAAATGGTCGCGTCTGTTGTCGCCGCTCATTTGGTGCCACAACATGGTCACCCTGGGCTGGACGGTGCGCTTTGTGGTGGGCAGAACGGGGACAGCCTGCGGCACGGATCCGCAGGCGCCCAACGAGTCGCTGCTTAGCGTGGACGGGCTCTCGAATGCCTCCTGTGCGAGTGTCTTCCTGATGCGCTACTACTTTGGCATGGCTGCCTGTGCCTGGTGAGGATCTTACTCGCTTTTTATGCGTTCTGCAAGTTCTTATATCTATATTATTTCCGTTTACAGGTGGGCTGTGCTCTGCTTGGGCTGGCACCGGGACATACGTCGTCATAGCCCAGATGCCAAGGGCCATGTGGCCATCATCCCAGCCACCGCCACCTCTGCCTCCTCCTCCAACTATGCCAAGCGGCAGGATCTCACGCAGAATAACTTTGTGTGCTTTGTGGCCTGGGGACTGCCCGCCTTTCAAACGGCCGCCGTGATTGTGGCCCGTTACGTGGACGCCGATGAGCTGCTGGGTAAGATCCTGCACTAAGATCCTCCTCCTATTGGGTTACTCTAGGAATCTATTATTCATCCCTGACAGGCGCCTGCTTTGTGGGCAATCAGTCGGACAAGGCTCTGCAGGTGCTGGTGGCCACGCCCGTATTTTGCTATTGGATCTTTGGCTCCATGAACCTGATCTCCGGCTATCTGGTGCACTGCCGCACCAAGGAGATTCTGAGGAATAGCAATGCCCTGACCCTGCAGCAGCTGAGTGCTCACGGTAGCTCCGGGATTGGCATATTCCTCTTTATGTACGGCTTGGCCTGCGCCCTGCTCCTGCTGGCCGTCATCTATGAGTTTGCCAACATCGATGTCTGGCTGGGGTCGGGCGAGACCAGCACTCCGCTGTGGCCCTTCTTGGTGCGCGCCTTTATGGAACTGATGCTGGGCATTTGTTGCTTCGCCTGGATCCTGGGACCCAGCATCTCAATGATGTACAAGCGTCAGGTGGGTGGCAATAACAAAATGATGATGAAACCGGCAGCGGGAGGCGGCGACGCTCAGAGTAGCTCACGTGGCTCGCATGCGGCCTGCAGCAGCACAGTGGTCTCCTACCATTCGGTGAGGCCCTCCATGGCCAGTGCTCCGCTGGCGCCGCAGCTGCAGAGTCCCTACAAGCTGAAAACATCGCCGGGAGCGGGATCAATATCCTTGAATCAAATGTCCAACTACTCGCTGGGCAGGAGCAATCATCAGCACCGGCACCAGCACAGGCACCATCATCATCATCATCAGCAGCAGCATCACCATCAGCAGCAGCAGCAGGGACACCACTCGTCCTCCTCGCATCGCCTGTATTACCCACCGGGGGGGAGCAGCTATGCCTCGCAGAAGCACTACTATCCCCCCCTGCAGCATTATGGCGATGAGACGCTGCTCTAGGAGCAGCTCTCTCCATACAAAATGTTCCTGCTTCCACCCTATATATTATTATATATATATATATCTGTGTACTGTGTATATAACCCCCTTCCCCTCGAGAAGGGAGAGAAAAGGAGCCTCCTCCTCCTTGACCCTAGATGTAATGGTAGCAAGTCCCCCATTCAGGGACCGGAAACATATCCTATTTTTGTGTGTACTTAATGCCTGCTAAGCTCCTAATTGGTGTAACCAAAATAACCCATAATCAATGCGCTCTTGCCTTTATACACGCCTTAGCCTGAATATAACGCCTTTTGCGTATATATATATAGCAATTAATTATATATATATATTAAAGTATTTTTTTGTAAAGGGAACGAGAATGAGAAGCACGCACAAAGCAAGGACCTGGTAAAGTTTAAGATGCGTAACGCGCAAGGAGCTGGAATGTTTCTTTTCGCTTTCTCTCTGACCTTTTCATATAGCTTGTGGCTTCTCTCTGACCTTTTCATATAGCTTGTGGCTTCTCTCTGGCTTTTCCAGAGAGTCTATATAGCGTTTTTCTGGCTTTTCCCGAGAACCTAGGGCTTTTGGCGTTATGCATCTTGAGGCTTATACTGTCTGCACAAAAAAAGAACGCAGCAACCAAATACTGTGATACGCAAACTGGAGCCTCGCTTTGCTGTCTGTGTCCTCTTCTCCCCGACGAGTGTAACAAGTGTACTTAAACTGAAACTGAAACAGAAACTGAATTAACAACAAATTGCAATCGTAGCCTAGCGTATTCAGTGTGCCATTAGCTTTAAGGATCACCACAAGCTGAGTTAGCCTTAAGAGTTTCCTTAAATTTAACTATTATTCCCCCAAGGCCCCGAAAATGTTTCGAAACTAATATTTTATACAACAAAAACGAACGAACAGTATATGTGTGTCTTACCATTTTTTTTATTACAATAATTATTATTTTTGATTAAATGTAACTTATTTGCTAGCGAATAAAGTGTCGAAAAGTTAAGAACTCGCTTTGATTTGCTGGTTTAACCAGTTTTAAAGAGAAGAGAGGGCTCTCCCCTACACTCCATGAGCTTGCTAATACCTCGTCTTCAAGACCTCCTCACTAGAGCTGGAGCTGGAGTGGTGGTGGTGGTGGCCTTTGCCTTTGCTTATTGCCTAGTGGGTGGCAAGGTCGCCTCACTGCGTGTAAGAACGAGGGTCTCGTTGCGATTGCAGTTATTGTTGTTGTTATTCGGGGGCCTTGGTCGCCAATTGTCAAGGTCCTCCTGGTCCTGCTCCTCCTGGGCCCTGCGCTGGTTATTCTCCAGCTCGCTGGCATACTTGCTGCTGGTAATTCCCAGCAGGGAGGCCAGCCCGCCGCCCACATAATCGATGCCGGCCAGGAAACGGTTGCCCATGCGGCTGGCCTTGTAACGGAGGCGGGGTCCCAGCGCCATTTCGCGCTATTAATTAAATAAGAAGGGGGAGAGAGATCGGGAGTATGTGTTAGTCATCGAAGGCAAATTTATACTTTGACCTTAGTTCCTGTAAGGCTCTGCACATCTCTCATTGTAAATACACATCGATAAGTAGACTATAAACTAGAAGGCACACCTCGTTCAGCTGAACCGCATAGCTTTGGTCGGTCACATCCGCCGCCTCCGTCTCGTCCTCGCTGCCCGAGGATAGCTCCTCCATGACGCCATCGCTGAAGTGCAACATGCGCCGCCCACTCTGCAGTTCAAGGGCGGTTACATTGTCCGTTTCGCTGGCGGCTCCTCCTCCTCCTCCTCCTCCTGCACTTCCTCCGTTCCTCGTTGCACCCACACTATCGCTAGCTGGCATTCTCTGCTTCAGTTATAATTTTATCCTTTAAGCGATTAAGTACTGCTCCCAATGATTGAGTTCGCGCGAATGCCTTGTCGTTCGATATTTGAAATCGCAGCCGCCGCCGCCGTTTTGGTAATGAAAACGCGGCGAACGGGTCGCCAAATATGGGGGGCCAATGTCCTTGGGTTGGGGGCCGGCCTTTACGACGTCATCGCGTGCCATGGGGCACTCAGCGCTCAGGTATCAAATTGGTCGCCGTCTCAGGTGCAATCAATAAACCAAATGCCGCTTCCACACACACACACACAAATAAACAAGCGACGCCCAAAAGCAAAACAAAGTGAGAACAGTGTGGCCAGCGCTGGCCATTTCTGTTATACCCAGCCGACTGCTACTCCGAAACCAAAAAATGAGAGAGATGTTTAGAGATATAGAGAATAGGAGATATATGATATTTGTTAATTCCATTAGCAATGCACACAGATAATCACATTTCGTTTACTTGTGTAATTTTTTAATTAACAAATATTTTTTGTTAATATCATAATAATAATATTGCTCCCAGTAAAACCCTTTCTAAAAAGTGTAAGGTAAAAATATTACAGTTAAATGTTTAAGTTCCTAAATATATCGACGACATATTCTTTCAAATATAATATTTGCAGGGCCTATAAGAGAAATCGTGTCTAATAAGTGAAATCATGAACAATTATGATATAAATTACTAAAGACCTTATATAATGGAAACAATAAATAATAATATGTTACTTGTACGATTTAATGGGGCATTATACAGACATTTCAAGTAAAATATCATTAAAAAATCATTTAATTTGTATTAAAATACTTTATAAAATGTAATTACAATTATCACGAATCCTGCAAAGGCGCTACTCACATCACTATCATCGCAAGATCTGGCCACACTATTGCGTCGTCTACAAAACAAATTGCCAAATCCAAAATACTTCCATTCGCGGGAAGAGATCGGAGAACGGGCTCCCAACATGGAATCGCCCACCTCGAATTTGGTGGCCAGAGGTAAGTGACCAAAACAGACACCGATTGAAGGCTTCTCCTAACCCGCTCGAAATTAGACTTCCAGGTCACAGGCGTCTCGCGCAGCGGACGCGTCCGCAAAAAGTCATCGAAGCTGTTGGATTTTGAATCGCCGGAGGAGATCGAGAAGCGTACGCGCCGCCAAAGTACTAGCAGACAGCCGGCCAGGTACACATCGCGCGGCCGTCCGCCCAACATACTCCGCGATGCGGAACTCGACCAGGAGATGCTACTCTTTGAGCACAACGTCTCCGAGATCGAAACGACGCTCACTGCGGGACCGGGACCGGCTCCAGCTGCTGCCGCCGTCATTCTGAACTCCGACGACGAGCTTGACAATCTAGTGCAGGACCTCGTGGACGGCGTCCAAGCGGAGGCCACCAACAACAACGAGACCTCTCCCTCCGTTCGCCAGAGCCTGTATATGCGCGAGAAGGCCAACAAGCGCAAGGTGGTAACTGCCAAGGTGCAGCGCAAGGACAAGGGCAAGCAGCGCTACACCGCCTACAGCCTGTGGGCTAGGGACGTGCGCAAGCGGGAGCTCCAGGATATGGGTAAGGCTACACTAGAAAGGGTTTCGAATCCATCCCCTTACTCTCCCGCTCTGTTCAGACTCTGCCAACGCCACCAGACGCCTCAGCGAACTATGGGCGAACGTGTCGAACCGGGAGAAGAACGGCTGGCGACGCAAGGCCAAGGTGCAGGCGACCCTAGCCAGGTCGCGGGAAAAAATCAGCCCGAATAGTAGCAGCACGCTGACCACCCACCAGCAGCCCACCAGCAATGGGAGCACTGCCCTCGAGCCGGCCCACAACGAGACTACCTTCCAGAATCGGGCCACGACAAGTCGCACTCGAAAATTGGCCGCCGATCGTCAGCAATCCTCGCTGGAATCCACGGCAGCGGCGGCCGCTACGGCGTCTACCTCGCAGAGGCGCAGCATTAGCACACGAAGTGGCCGGGGAAACGGATCTGCCCAGGTGGACGCGGATGTGGCCAGCGGCAGCAGCAGTAAGACTGCAGCGCAGCAGCTGGAGGCCCCGCCGCAGCCCACCAGCATCGAGCCAATTGATGCGGCCGCTCACCTGAAGCTGCTCGGCGAGAGTCTCACCGTGATTGGCGAGCGCTTGAAGAAGCACAACGGCCATGTGGCCCTCTCGGGCAGCCTCTCAGTCCTGCTGGACAGCCTGCTCTGCTCGATGGGGCCGCTCCTCTGCATGACCACCCAGATCCCGGGTCTGGAGAACAAGGCGCAGCTATCGCGCAATCTTGCCAACACTCTGGACAACATAGCCTACGTGATGCCGGGACTGTGAGGGATGGAACGGGCTCTCGACCTCCAGGCAGCTGTGCTTCCGAGGGGAAGCAAGTTATAGGTTCAATCCTTCCCACACCCAACCCCCGATTAAGTATCCCTAGTTTCTAAGCTATTCGTATCTCGACACCTTGAATAAGTAAACCGATCTGCATAAGAGCTCCGCCGCGGGTTATCTTCTGTCCAAAAAGAAAGCTGTTTTCATTTTCAGGGGGGAATCGTTATAAGAGGAATATACTGTCATTCATTTCTTGGGGGAAGATTACATTAGTTATAAATAATACAATATATCAAGTTCAAGTTATAATATTTATTTATTCTTGTGAGAGCTTCCGAGCAACGAACTGAAAACAATCGAATTGCTTAAAAATCAAGCTTTAGTCCTTGAGGCAATGTTCCATCTTTAATTTTGTTAATATCAGAAAAGTTAATAATTCTCAGATAAATAGAATACAATAAAACATTTATAAAATACTAAAAAAAAGTATATTTTTAAACAAGAGAATATTTTGAATTATTATTTTTGTTAAGAGTTTTGATTCATTTCCGACTCTAAAACCTTATTTAATTCTGTAAAAGAGTTCAGAAGAGAGTCAATTCAGCCATGCCAGTTAAACAAAATAATACTTTTAATTTTAATTTAATAATTCAATATTTTTAGCGTCATGAAAACTAGCAAAGAAAATATATCCGATTTAAGATAATACATTTTTGGCGCAGTTATAATCAATATCAACTCTAGCCCCCTGATTCAATTGCAACTGGACAAAAAAATTAAACATTCGATTTAAAAAAAAGATTTTTCATCGTAAAATGTTTAAATTATTATTCTAAAACCATTATTTAACCAAGTAAAAATAAAAAAAATATTATATTAGAATTTAATTTTCCTAAGCTATGTGCCCAAAGATATATTATTTATTATAAATATTAGCAAACAAAAAACTATGATAAAAATAAGTCTTTTTCCTTCTTTATTAAATATTTTATTCTCTTAAGGATATATTAATCCCAAGAAAAATGTATAAACATTAAAGCAAAAGCAAGAATTCTTATACAACTATTAGTCTATTATTATTTATATATTTTGAATACAACACTTACTTTTTTATTAAAGGTTAATTTATAGGTAATGGATCAACATATCTCAAACTCGAACTTGAAATAATCAAAGAAAAAAAATCTGTAAAAAGGATTTCCAAATTCCCAAACTATCGGATACGACTACTATCGACCGCGCCTGGTTGCGCTATCGAAGCCTCCGACGCAAGTGCCATCGCTGGTTCGGGCTCCCACCAAACAACCATTGCTTTTCGCACGAAACCGCCCAAAATTTCGTCTTATCCTGATTCCCAAGGACCCGCCATCGCCCAGAGAATCCATGTTGAGAGCCGCCCAGCCACCGCTGCCACTGGCCACGACTGGCAAGCGGAAAAAGCCCGCGGAGCTGCAGTTGCTCTGCGGCTGGCGTGGTTGCCAGGATATCTGCGAGGGAGAATGGAACCTGAACACCCACATTGGCCAGCACCTGGAGGAGTATGCGCGAGAGGCGGCCGAGGCGGAGACGGAGGAGCACGAGCACTGCTGCCGATGGACCGACTGTGATTTCCGCTGCAGCTGTCGGGTGGAGTTTGAACGACACTCGTACTACCACGGCTACTACCTGCACCTGCTGCTCCAGGGCCAGCTGGAGTGCGACCTGCATCCGGAGATACCCGCCTGCACGGCGCCCGCCCGTCACACGCTGCCCCATCTCGGCCAGAACTTTCTCTGCGGCTGGACGGACTGCGAGCGCGAGTTCGTCTCGATTGTGGAGTTCCAGGATCACATTGTCAAGCACGCGCTGTTCGAGTACGACATACAGAAGACGCCGGAGGACGAGCGGCCCAAGACGCAGTGCAACTGGAGCATGTGCCACAAGCAGATGGGCAACAAGTATCGCCTCATCGAGCACATCAGCACGCATTCGAACAAGAAGCAGGTGGCGTGCCACCACTGCGGGGAGCTCTTCCGCACCAAGACCACGCTCTTCGATCACCTGCGCAGGCAGCCGGAGAACAATAGTGAGTGTGTGCCAGGAGATGTAATGCCTTTCCTCGATATCCTCTTATATTAATCCCATTATTATATCCATGCACAGCCAATAGCTTTCAGTGCGCCCAGTGCTTCAAGTTCTTTGCCACCAAGAAGCTGCTGAAGAGCCATGTGGTCCGCCATGTCAACTGCTACAAGTGCACCATGTGCGACATGACCTGCAGCTCGTCCAGCTCGCTGACCACCCACATCCGCTACCGCCACCTCAAGGACAAGCCGCTCAAGTGCAGCGAATGCGACACGCGCTGCGTCCGTGAATCGGACCTGGCCAAGCACATCCAGATTGTGCACTCCAAGACGGTGCACCAGTGCGAGCACCCGGACTGCCACTACTCCGTGCGCACCTACACGCAGATGCGAAGGGTAAGCAAAAGAAGGGAAGAAGAAGGGAAGTGTTCCCCCACTTGAATTAAACGCAACTCCTTTGCTCTCTTTTCCTTTCTTAGCACTTCCTGGAGGTGCACGGCAACAATCCCATTCTGTATGCCTGCCACTGCTGCGAGCGCTTCTTCAAGAGCGGCAGATCCCTCTCCGCTCACCTGATCAAGAAGCACGGCTTCCGGCTGCCCTCGGGCCACAAGCGCTTCACCTATCGCGTGGACGAGAACGGCTTCTATCGCTTGGAGACGACGCGCATTGAGAGTTTGGAGGTCACCCAGCAGATCCTATCGCCGCAGGTTAACCCCGCCCTGCAAATCGACCTCAAGCCCGTTACTGGCTCCTGCTTCGAAATCATAGATCCCACGAACGCGGAATTCGAGCGCATCATCGTCTCGAATGATGCCAATGAGGCGCAGCTGATGGGCGAAGTGGTCATCTCGCTGCCCAGCCTCGCGGAGCCCGAGGAGCTGTGATGGTGGCCAAACAGCAGCACTTTTGATCGATCTCGTACCCTTCATCTCTGACTGGCATTATTCCCAGCATTAGCACACTGGGACTTACTTAGAATTTAGGCGGGAGAACGGCCCGCGTGTGTAATCTGTCACTACTGTAAGCGAAGGTGTACCATAATCATGTCCCCAAGTCGCCCTTCTCTCGGGGTTCCCCATATCTCCTCCGTTGGCATTTAGATTTTAGGCAACCATTGACAATTTACAGTAGCAACTTTAGTTTAGTAATTATGAATAAAAGAGTCTGATGCCGAAACCGAAAGTCAGCAACAAGCATACATCATTTGATTTATATACAGACTTACGGGCTATATTTTTGATCAGCATCATTTCAGCTTCAGCATTTCAGCTTCAGCATTTCATTATAAAACAAGAAAGGAAGCTAACTTCGGCACACCGAAGTTTGTATACCCTTGCAGCTTACAA
>JAEIHY010000130.1:0-21814 GCA_018904565.1 Drosophila tsacasi
CCCACTGCTCAAAGTCGTTTACCAACGGAAGTGTTCTCAAAGCACACATTCGAACTCACAGTAAAGAGCGAAAATAAAAATAATTGAAATTCAATGTAACTATTTCTATACCCTCGCAGTGTATTATAGTTTTAGGCAGAAAATTGAAACCCAGTGAAGAAAAAGTTTTGATGCTATCTGAATGAAATAAATAAATGTAAATTGTTTCGGTTCTCTTGAAATTATTTTTTATTTCCCCTTCTCCGTAGATCCCTTTAAGCTCGACTCGAAACACTTCAGCAATAACATTTTTAGACATGCAGCAATATTTATTTTTGCAAAATTCACGGATTGTAAATATAGGATCAATACAGAGGCAAATATTTATTGTTTTCTTTTTTATATTTTGTTCATTTTCTGAAAAAGTTTACTACTTTCGTTTCTAAAACACGTAGAAACTGGAGAAAACACAAAGGCTGAATTCTGGGTATTATGCATTTTCGTGAGTAAGCAGCAATAGTATCTTAAATTTCTTAGTATTTCAGTTGTATTTCTATGCTCAAGTTACAAGGTTACACGAACATTCAATATAGAAATTTGTAAGAGATTTTGCTCGATTATACTGGAAGCTAAGCTTTATATTTTTCCTCTTTGCAGGCATTGATTATATCCTCGATCGTCGATTAAATACTCTTTCCGTTGACGACCTGAAGCGAAAAAACTGAAATTTAAGATACTTTCTTGTTGGGGCTTTGTGTGTAGTGAGTGTGCCGGTAAATAAATGCAAAAACTACAAAGGGTTTACAGTCGTTTAGATAAATATGTATTGCAATGTGCGATGCTATTGTTGGTTTAGGTTCATTGTGGCATAAGTTCTTAAATTGTTTAAATTAAACTGTTTCGACTTAGAGACTAAATTATCGAAAATAATGGTGTAAATATATATATTTTTTTGTTTGCTTTTCTTTGTTTGTTTAAGAAATAGATTTAGATTGTAAGACATATGCTCCTCAGGCGCCACTGAACAAGACCAGACGGCAGGCAGGCAGTCAGGCTGGCACGCTGGCTCTCTAGTTCTGGAATAGCGTTCGCGTAAAGTCGATATAGTCCAGGGCATCTTTGATGGGCTGGCCAGATCGCGGTTCCTGGAAGGGTTTCATGCGCTGCACACAATAGTCCGCCATGTCCTTGGTGAGGTTCTGCAATGGGAAGGTCAAATGGTTAACGTGGGATTCTATTTGCAAGACCATTAGTCAGTCTTACGCAGTAGAGCTCCTCCTTGGTGACGTAGGGGCGGTCGGCGGCAGTGATGGCGCGGAAGGCATTCTCGATTTCCTCGTAGGACTGCACGTTCTCCGTCTCCTTGGAGATCATGAACGCAATATATTCCTGCAGGGAGACATAGCCGTCGCGGGTATTGTCAACCACATCCAGTATGGCCTCGAACTCTGGATCGGGCTGGCCCTCCTCAACCATGGGCAGATCGTAGCCGAGGGCGCGCAGGCAGGACTTGAACTCCTGGTGGTTGAGCTTGCCGCTCTTGTCCTTGTCAAAGTGCTTGAACATCATTGAGAACTCCTTGAGCGAGTCCTCGGAGACGCCCGAGTGGTTGCGTGCCTGGATCTGCTGCTCCAAATTGTGCTGCATGCGCATGGAGAGCTGATCGAGCTGATCCCACTGCTGGGCCAGGCCCACCGTCGAGTGTTCCGTGTAGCGGTTGTCCAGGATCAGATGCTCCTCTAAGAGGGCGCCAAGCTCCTCGATCTTCTTCAGATCGACACGACGGGCGCGCACCTCTGTGGCTTTGACGCGAAGCGCCTCCAGTTGCTGTTCCAGGGAACCGGAGCCTTCCATCATGGACGTTCTGCGGGTTGACAGTTGGTTGGTTGGTTGATTTGGCGAGACAAATAGAGCAGTCGTTAGTATGGCGCACACAATATCGAATCGAGGTTAGGTCTCAAAACAAATCGAAACGTTACAATGATAATAATGCATAAGAAAAGCAAATCTGGTTTTAGGTCTGTTACGGGGGGCAGCGAATATAATAATATTTTCTGGTTTTGCGGGCTCACAACTAGCTTGTCTTCCCATTGTTTTCGTGGCTTGTATATATTTACAGGTGTCTGTGGGAATTTGGGGGCACGATCGTTCGGGCCGGGATTAGTGTTTGGTTAGGGTTTTCTTTGAGTTCAGCAACTAATAAAGACACAAGTTGTCTAATTGCTAGGAAGCGAGTTCAAAATAAGAGAATGGCGCAAAAAAAGATTTCAATTAGGGATGCTCATATATTATATATTGAGAGTAAAGCGCGATATCTTTAAGAATTTTTCGATCAATGAAAAATATATAAAAAATGTCGCACTTATTCTTAAAATATTGATATCGGAAATGTCGAAACAAATTACAGATTATATCAATATATCGATTATATCGATATGTCGATATTTTTGACATCCCTACTTAAATTCCATTTTTGATAAAGAAAAGCTACTATATTTTTGGTTAACGCTTCGATAAAACGGAAACTGAAAACGATATGAGAAAGTAATTTGAATTGCTCGATTTCTACATTTTTTTTGTTTTGTTATTTTCGGTATTCTACATTTTATTTTGCTCTCGATTTTGGCATGCTAAAGAGTCTTATAGTTTTGATGTGAGACCAAAAGAATAATGGAGAATCGGAACAGCACGTCACGGCACTCCGATCGGGTGCATCGGCGGTGCTCTGGCTAATGCAACTAACTAAAACTAAGCCTTAGGTCGCTGCACGATCTTAGTCGGCGTAAATATATACGAATATGTACAAGCGCGCTCGCCCAGCACGAGTCGCAGAAGCAAGTGTTATAGAGTTAGTGGAGGCTCCAACACGCGTTAAGGAACCAAAAAGAGAGATCACACAACAGAAATGGTAGTTGAAACGCAGTTGAATTGAGACAGGAGTCGGGAGTCGGGGGTCGGGACCCTGGGGCCCCGGACCCTGCCTGCCCCCGCTCGCTTAATTACCCTTGACGGTTATAACCCAGCATATAATATCTAGAAAATAGAATACATTCGTTCAGTTACGTATTTGAATGGAGGGCGAGGACGAGAGATAGAGAGTCGGGGCCACAAGAGTTTTCGGAATTGTGTGGATTGGGATATGGAGATGGTGCAGCATGGATTCGATCCCACACAACAAAAAAAAGAACCAACACACATCTGGATCTGGTAAAACCCCAGCCAACTCCAGGAAAGCTTCACTCACCTTGTCTCTGTCAGCCACTGGTGGAAGAGATTGGCGTGCTTGGCAAACTCCTTGCGCAGCTTGTCGTTCTCCTCCTGCCGCTTGGCCTCCTTGGCAAGTTCCCCATCGCGTTCCTCTATGATCTTTTGCAGGTTACGCCAGGTCTCCTCAAGAGCTTCCATGGTGAACCACGTGTAGGGATTGGGTCCAACATTAAAGCTCTTGATCTTCTGGTCGAGTGCTGCCAATGCCTTGAAGTCAGCTTCGGCCGACGACAGAGACGCCTGGAATTGGGCGTGGGCGTCGCGCAGGGCGCGGATTTCTTCGATCGAATTGCAGCGAACAGGATCGGTGAGATCCTCCTCGGCATTTTCGAACCAAGAATTGAAGGCCGAAGCTTTCTTGGCAAATGTCAAGTAGAGTTCCTCGATCTGGCGGAACTGCTCCTGCATGGCCAGCAGTCGCTGCTTGCGCGTGTCGGAGGCGTCGCGCAGCTTCTGCCACCTGGCAATGACGTCTCCGTGACGCTTGAGGATCGCCGGCGACTGGGCGTGGCTGGCGTTGATGAGTTGGTCCTTCAGTGCCGTGATGTTGTGGATGCCCTCCTGCTCGAAGGCATTGAGACCTGGGCGAAAACACACGTATTCCGTATTACAATGCAAAATCTTTAATGATAAAAAGATCCCCGCGTTTCCTTACCTGCATCGAATGTCTCCTGCTTGGTCAACAGCGTCTGCACGGTGGACAGGTCGCGTCCGTACTCATCGGAACGCACATAGTTCTCCTTGTCGTCGATCCAGCTCTCGACCACATCGGCCTTCCACATGAACTGCAGATAGGCCGAGTTGTCCAACAGAGCGCCCTTGCGGCGAGCGGCCAGGGCCGAGAGGTTGTCCAGCTTGTGGCGCAGCTGCTGGCAGCGCTGAGCAATGGAGTCGCCGTGGTGGTTCTTGGCCTCCACCAACTCGCTGCCCTGATCGCAGATCAGCGAACAGCGATCCTTGTGGGCGGTGAAGTCCGTCTCGAAGGCGTCGTGCTTCTTCAGCAGACCCTGAACGGCGGCCATCGAGTCGCCGTAATCCTCGACGGACAGCAGCTGCTGCTTCTCGGTGATCCAGGCCTCCTCCTCCTCCACCTGGGCGAGGAACTGCTGGTAGGTCAGCGACTCGTCCAGCTTTTGACCACGCGTAGCGGCCAGGTTCTTCAGCTCGGCCCAGGCCTGGTTCAGGGCCTTCAAGCGCTGCTCAATCTCGGGCACACCCAGATTGGAGACGTCCATCAGCTTCTCGCCAGCCTCCTGTACGGCCTGGATGGCCGGCTCGTGGGAGCCCAGCTCGGCCTCCAATCGCTTGTGCTTCTTCTTGAGGTTCTGGACTCCGGTCAGATCGCGACCGTAGTCGTCGGAGCCAACCAGCAGCTTCTTCTCCTTGATCCAGCTCTCCTCGTCGGCGATGTCGCGGAAGAACTGGTGCAGAGTCAGGGCCTCATTGAGACGCGCCTGGCGATGGGCTGCCAGGTTGCAGATGCGCTCGTAGCGCTCGTTGATGCTCTGGCGCTTCTCCTGGATGCCAGCAGTGTCGAACTGGCCGCTCTCCACCAAGGAATCGGCCTGGTTGTTCATGTCCTTGATGCGGTCTTCGTGCGCCACGATATCCGCCTCGACCAACTGATGCTTCTTCATGAGGTTTTGGACCGAGGCCAAATCCTTACCAGAATCCTCAGTGGTCAACAGACTCTCGACCTCGCCCAACCAGAAGTCCAAATCCTTGACAGCAGCGATGTAGGTGCGCTGCTTATTGGCCTCCTTGAGCTTCAGCGACTTCTCGGTGGTCTTGTGCGTCAGATACTCCCACTGATCGGCGATCTGCGTCAGCCGCTTCTGCACCGCGTCCTCCGATCCGCTGCACTGCTTCTTGTCGATCAGATTGCCGCCCATCGCCAGCACACTCTGGATGCGATCGGCGTTGGCCGCCAGCTCCGCCTCGAAGGCCTGGTGTTTCTGGTGCTTCGACTGGATGTTGGCCGGATCCTTGTAGCTCTCCTCGGTGGCCAGCTGCAGCTTCTCGGCGATCCAGTTCTCGATTTCATCGGCATCGCGCGAGAACTGCTGCAGCGTCTGCTCGTCGCCCAGCCGCGACCGCTTCTCGATCAGACCCTCCTTGAGGTGGCGCCAGCGCTCCAGCACCTGCTTGCGCTTCTCGTCAACCAGGTTGGAGGCATAATGGTTCTGGGCGATCAACTGGTCCGCCACCGTCTGCAGGGCCGCAATCTTCTGCTCATGCCCGTTGATGGCCTTGTCGAAGTCCTCGTGCTTCTTGATCAGCGCCTCCACATTGCCGCCGGCATTGGCATCGTCGTCCGCATTGAGGAAGGCCTCGCGGGCCGACATCCACGACTCGGCCAGCTCACAGTCGCGCATGTACAGCTGCAGATCCAAATTCTGCTCCAGCTGCAGACGGCGCTCTGTCCAGGCCTTCTCCAAGTCCTCGCGTGCCTTGGCCAGATCCTCGATCTTCTCCTTGATCTCGGGCGAGGCATAATGATTCGCCTGCAGCAGCTCGTTGCCGAACTGCTCGAAGGCCCCGAAGGTGCCAGCACGAGCATCGATCTCAGTGCGATGTTCCTAGAGAAAGATTCGGATTAAAACCGGATTAGTATTGAACGCTTTTGGACTTTGAGAATGGTAACACCGGGTTAGAACAACATGGCAATGCTTGGCCGCTGAGTAACAATTGCTGCAGCTTCGAATTAGTCAAAAGTAACAACGGAGTTAAACTAAACAGTTTTCGGTGGATGATAAAGTGTCGGTGAGATGTGAAAAAATGAACGAATGTGAGGAATGTTTTGCTGAAAGATAATTATGGGAGGGTTTTTATACAGAAAGTTTCCAAAATGAGATTCTTTTACACATTTATCTACTCCTTATCTCTGTGAGTTTTCAAGTTTCTATCGATATAATCTTCAGTTTCAGGGATTATGTGTATAAAATCCTATATTTGATGTTGTAAAATCCAAGTGTGAGGGTTATATGCGGATGATTGCCCGATATGCGTAAGCTGTATTAGATAAGATAACAAGAAACAGCTTGGAGTTACTCAAAGAACGGGAACATGTGCGTGTATGTAATAAGGAAGCCAATAGCTTTAGATATAGTTTGTCTGGTTTGTACACACTAATTGCCACAAAGATACAGAAGGAATTTCAAGTGTTCCCAAAGAAACACACTTCGAAAATGGGGTTTTAGGATGATGCTAGTACACAAGTATGTTTGGATCAGAGAAGCGCGAACACACATACATAAAACACAACGAAACACGGATCTTGGCTTGGGATAATGGTGGATTTGCGAAGGATCTACCTCGTCGCCGGATGGAGATGCGATGCTGGTGGTCGAGGAGGCGGTGGCTCCTGGAGCCGAGCTGCTGCCGACTGTAAATTCGATCTCAGCACGATGTGCCTGCGATCGATCGATTGATTTGTTTTTGGGGAGTTTGGAATGCAGAAACATAACCATGATGGGGGTTTTTGGGATGTTGTTGTCATGAACCATGATGAACCGTTGTAGTTGGCGTTGTTGTCGATTGTTTGTTGTTCGTTTATGACAAGACACGAACCAAATAAAAAAACGAAAACCAAATAGAAACAAGATATAGTCGAAAGGGTTCATAAATGGGGATAAAACGGGACTGCAGAGGGGACTAAAAGACTTATAAAGGATTCATTAACCCTTTTTCCAGGCCTGCACGGGTATTATCTGGAGATATAATCAAAATAAACCACTAACAGGCCTGCTGAGATCCTAGTTTAACTTAAACGTAATGCTCCCCAGCGAGATCCTCACCTGATGACGTTCAATCAAAGCCTCGGCTCCGGTCACATCGTTGGCCAGCTCATCGGAGGTGACCAGGCTCATCATCGAGTTGATCCAGGCCAGCAGGTCGCGATAGTCGCTCAGGAAGCGCTGCAGGTCATACGAGTCCAGAAGCTTCTCCTTGCGGGCCGTCGACTTGGTGATGATCTGGTCCCACATCTCATTGATCTCCTTCTGCTTGGCGTACGTCTGCTCGGCGGTGTCCGGATGCGATTGCATCAGCCTGTTGGCGGTCTCATCCAGCTGGCGGATCTTGTCGCGCAAGGCGGCCAGGTCGCGTTCCACGCCCTCGTGCTTACGCTGCAGGGTCTGGACGCTGCGCAGATCCTTGCCCAGGTCATCGTTGTTCAAGGCATTGGCCTTCTCGGCAATCCAGTCCTTGGTCTCATCGATGTCGCGATGGAAGCGCTGCACCTCGTGGGCGGAGCCCAGCTGGCTGGCCTTCTCGGCGGTCAGCGTCTGCAGATTGTTCCACTTCTCGTTGAGGTCCTGCATCTGGGTCTGGATCTTCAGCGCGGCCTCCGTCTGTCCCAGGGATGTCAGTTGCACGGCGATCTCGTTCATGTTGGCCAGACGCACCTCGTTGGCCTTCAGATCGTCGTTGAAGTCGTCGAATTTCTTCTGCAGCACCTCCACCTCCTCGAGATCCTCGCCGACCACGTCCGCGATCTGGGCGTGGTTCTCCTTGTCGCGGATCCACTGGGCCAGATCGGCAGCCTCGCGCACCAGGACGTACGCCTTGACGGTCTCGTTCAGCTTGTTCTGGCGCTCACGGGCGAGGGCCAGCAGGTTGTCGTACTGCGAATTGATCTGGTTCTGGCGCTTGGCGATCGAATGGTTGTCCACCAGGTTCTGCTGCGAGGCACTCAGTCCGGCCTCGATCTTCTTGATGTACGCAGCCGGAACGAAGCCCTGGCGATCGTTGACCTCCACCTTCCACCAGTCCTTGTTGTTCGAGTTGAGCAGCGTGAGAACGTCGCCCTTCTTCATGGACACCTCGCGGGGCGACTTCTCGGTGTAGTCGTAAAGGGCCACAACGCACTCCTTCCCGGTGATGTCCACCACGGGCGTCTCCTGCTGCCGGCAGTTCTTGGCCTGCTCCTGCAGCCCCTGGATGGTGTTGCCGAAGGCCTCCAGATCGGAAACCAGAGCCTCGTGCTTCTTGAGCAGCGCCTCCGAGGAGTCCTCGTCCTTGCCGTAATCGCTGCCGGTGGCAATGGGCTCCTTCTCGCGCATCCAAGACTCCGCCTCGTTGGCGTCGGCGAAGTACTGGTGAGCCTGCAGCGAGTCGTCCAGGTCCTGCTTGCGCTGATTGGACTTGTCCTTCAGGGTGTTCCACTGCTCCTGCAGAGCCTCCAAGCGCTGGCGGATGTCGTCGCTGGCGAAGGGCTGATCCTTCAGCATATTTTCGCCCGAGCTGATCACATTCAGCAGGCGGGCCTCGTGGTTGTTGATCTCGGCCAGAACGGCCTGGTGCTTCTTGATCAGATTCTGTACGCCGATCAAGTCGCGTCCGCGGTTCGTCGATGCGGCAATCGGTTCCTTCTCCCGGATCCAGGCTGCCTCGTCTTCCAAGTCGCGGAAGAGCTGCTGCACCTGCAGCGAGTCCAGCAGATGCTGCTTCCTCTCGCCCATGGGTGCGGCGAGAGCGGCATAGCGCGCCGAGAGGTTGCCCTCCTTGTTGCGGATGTTGTCTGCGTCAAAGTGACCCGACTCGATGAACTTGTTGGCCGCCACCTTGATGCTCTCAATGCGATCCTGGTGGGCCATTACATCGGCCTCCAGCAGGGCGTGCTTCTTCTGCAGATTCTGCACGGAAGTCAGGTCCTTGCCGTGGTCCTCCGACAGCAGCTGGCCCTCGATCTCGCTGAGCCACAGCTCGATGTCCTCAATGGTGCGATTGAACTGCTGCTGCTGGCACGCCTCGTTCAACTTGGTGCCCTTCTTGTCCGAGGCCTGGACGAGAGTCTCCCACAGCACGACGATCTCCTGCATGCGCGTGTTGATCTGGTCGGCGGCGTAGTGCTGCTTCTCGATCAGCTCGGTGCCCACGTTGGTGATGTCTTCGATGCGCGACTTGTTGGCGTTCAGCTCGTGCTCGAAGTTCTGGTGCTTCTGCATCTTGCCGTTGAGGTTCGTGGGGTCCAGATAGCTGTCGTCCGTGGCGAACTTCAGCTTCTCGCTGATCCAGCCCTTGGTCTCGTCGCAGTCCCGCTCGAACTGCTGGTAGCGATTGGAGTCCTCCAGCAGCTGGCGGCGCTTCGAAGACTTCTCCTGGAGAGCGGCACGGCGAGCAAGCAACATCTGGCGCCGCTGTGCCACATCGTCGGCGGCATAATGCTGGCCATCGATAAGCTTGGTGGCAAAGATGTCCAGAGCCTTGATCTTCTCCTCCTGCGCGGCCAGACTCTTCTCGAAGTCCTCGTGCTTCTTGATCAGCGCTTCCACCGAGTCCAGGGAGTCGCCAAGGTCCTCGTTGGCCAGGAAGGCCTCCTGCTTGGCCATCCAGGTGTCGGCTTGCTCGGTGTCGCGGTAGAAGAGCTGCAAGTCCATGCACTGCTCGTACAGGATGCGACGATCCTCCCACAGCGCCAGCAGCGAGCTCTTGTCGTTCTCCAGAGCCGCCAGCTTCTCCTGGATTTCTGCGGCGGCATAGTGCTCCCGCTCCAGCAGCTTTTGTCCAGACTCGGTGGTCAGCTTGAAGCTGTCCTCGCGGGCATCGATCTCGCCCTTGTGCTCCTGATGGCGTTCGAGCAGAGCCTCGGCTCCAGCCACATCCTTGGCCAGCTCATCGGCCGAAATGATGGCCTTCATGCCATTGATCCAGGACACCAGATCGCGGAAGTCGGCCAGGAAGCGGTGCAGGTAGTATGACTCGTCCAGCTTCTGCTTGCGCTCGCGCGCCTTGGCGGTAAGGCTCTGCCAGTAGTTGGCAATCTCCGCCTGCTTGTCGCGAATCTGGTCGCTATGATCGGCATGGATGGAGCACAGACGCTGGGCCTCGGCTCCTAAAGTAGAAACCTTATCCTCCAGGGCAGCCAGATCGCGCTCGACGCCCTCGTGCTTGCGCTGCAGGGCCTGCACACTGGCCAAGTCCCTGCCGTAATCGTCGGACGACAGCACGACATCCTTCTCGGCAATCCAAGCCACAGTCTCGTCGGCGTCGCGATTGAAGCGCTGGATCTCGTGGGCGCCGAATAGCTTCTCCTGGCGCACAATGGCCAGCTGCTTGAGCCTCTGCCAGGCCTCGTTAAGCTCCTCTTTGCGCTTGGTGATCGTGTCGCGCTCAGGATGCCCGTCCTGGACCAACTTGTCGGCCAGCTGGTTGACCTCGGTCACGCGGTACTCCTGCGATGCCATGTCCTTCTGGAACTCGTCGAACTTGCGCTGCAGCACCTCCACGTGCTCCAGATCCTGGCCGAACTCGTCGGCAGTGACAAAGGTCTCCTTGTCCTTGATCCAGAACATGACCTCCTCGCACTGGCGCAGGAACTGCACAAGGACGAGTGCCTGCTGCAGCTTTAAACCCTTTTCGGCCAGCCGACTGAGCAGGAGCTCCCACAGCTGGTGCAGCTCATCAAGGCGACGCTGGATCGTCTCGGAGGCGAAGTGCTGCTGGTTGATCATCTCCTGGCCGGTGTTGTCGAGCGACACGATGGCGTTGCTGTGCGCCGACACCTCCGCCTCGAAGGCCTGGTGCTTCTGGATCTTGGCCTGCAGATTGGTGGGATCGCGGTAGCTCTCCTCGCTGGCCGCTTGCAGCTTCTCGTGGATCCACGACTCCAGCTCGTCGGCATCGCGCTTAAAGTACTGGAACCGGCGCGAGTCCTCAAGCTTCTCGCGCTTCTGGCGAGTCTCGATCTTGAACTCGTTGTAGCGGGACAGCACCTGCTCACGTCGCTCCTGGATGTCCTCGACCGTCTCGAGGATCTTCACCTCCTTGGGTGTGAAGTTCTCCATTTCGCTCGGTTCGTTATTACTTGTCGTCTATTCTCTTGAGTGTTTCGTTCGTTTTTGATATTGAAAAGCTTCCAGATAAATTCGTGAAGCTGCCCTTGGTTTCGATATAATACTGCTACTGGTTCTTCCTTCTCCTCATCAAATGTTCGACCGTGCACAACTGTAAGGGAGGAAATGGAGGGGGAAATAATTAGTTGAAATCACTTTAATCAGCGCAATCACAACCACATTGCAGCCGCTATTCAATTGTCTAATCAACGGAATTGCCATTCATGGAACCAATAGAAAATAGTAAATGAACGAACTTTCATGCTGAAAATTGTTATTCCATCCGTTCAACAGAGCATTTCCTAAGCTGAATCTTTTGTATACAAACTTTGGATATATTTGTACAGATTTTTTTAATAGAAACTTTAACTGAATCTAAAAATAAGTTGAGCGCTCGCTCATTGAGTCAATACGTGTTAGGATATTTCCTAATTATTTTTCCTGATAAACACAGTACTTTTTTAGCAGTTCTTTTAGAATTTTGCACACATATATGAAGCATATATTGACAGAACGTTGCCAACTGCCCCTCAGAGAGATCGATGATCACATCGACTGGCAACCTCGCCCCCTTTAAGACTCAGGCCTCAACGTTCAAACTCAATAACCGAACTAAAAATGCGACACTGACGCATTCCCCCACTGATTAGCTATCGCTATCTTATCGCCAAGCAACGGACCAAATAAAGACAGTGCTCCTCACTTGTGAGGTATTTCAGCAGAAAAGTATATAAAAAAGGAACGTTTTATTCGAAACAGAAACGATAAATGGCATAACCAACATGGTTTAGAGCTTAGAAATTATCCAGATCGCGCGATAGATCAGCCAGCATTTCCATGAAAAGATGCGACTTGGCCTCGTCTTCATTACTGTCTCCGGAGGTTTCGAGTTCGGCGGCCTCCGTGCCATTGTTCCCCGAGAGCGAAAGCTGCTGCAGCAGATTGGAAAGGATGCCCCACACATGCGGTGGCCAGTTCTCCGCAAAAAGCGGCATAAATAGCTCGTTGAGTTGATCCGCACGCACTGCACCAGTAAGTAGCATTGAACGGAGTAGATGCTCCAGCAAGTAAAATCCATCCGGCTTAAAGGCCAGCTCCTGAACAAAGCGGATGCTGAGCAGACCCTCAAAGATTCCGGGGCAGGTCTCATTGGCCTTGAACTGAGGCGAGCGCCACACCACGCAGCTAGCGGAGATTACAAATTCGTCCAGGAAGTCGGGTTTTCGGTTGATAAGTAGCTGGAGCAAATGCACCAATCCAGAACCAATCAGATGATAGAATATCGTGGGCATTTGCGGCAGTAGAGCCGCGTGCTGAGACTGTCGCAGCAGCTCGGCCAGCTCCTGGCGGCTGCCCACATTCTCCGGCCGCAGGCTAAGGAGGTGCTGCCACTGCTGTAGCTGTAACAGCAGCTCCGAAAGGCTAAAGCCCACATCCGGGCTAAGGTGAAGGTCGCTTGAACCACCGCCGGCAGCCGCCGCTTCAGCCTTGTTCTTGTTGGAGTTGCCCACCCTGGCCGCGAGCTCTTTGAGATCGCCGTGATAGAAGGTGGACTGCAGTACGCTGGATTGAAGCCACTGCTGAAGTTGGATCTGCGCCTGGCCCCGAATCAGTTGGGTGTAGGTGGAACGCAGGACTGCATTGGTACTGGAGGGCAAAAGGGCCTCCAGTGACTGGGCTATGCGTTGGTCCAGCATCTCATGCACCTGTTTCTGCCAGCTCTGGACGGCCTGCTCTTTGGCCCCCTGAAAGATGTGCTGGAGCTGCTGCAGAACATCATCCTGCTTTACGGAACGTATATCGTTTACCTTGGCATCCGCAGCGGCCTTGGACGGGAGCAAGATCTCCTGTTGGGCATCCTTTACCACGCACTTGAAGCTGCGCTCCGTCACAAACTCGATCAGTCGACGGGTGGAGGCGTTCTGCGAGTGCAGGAAGGCATCGGCCAGCTTTCGCTGCTGTTGTTCCTCGGGAGTCAGCTCGCTGGAAGCCATGGGTTCCTTGGTGATGGAGGTGCTGCTGCTGCTGCCCTGCTGGAGCTGCTCTAGGCGAGTGGTTATGTACCGAAAACGGCCACTCTTCGCCTGCCGAGAGGGCGTGATGCTTACCCTGAATTCCTGGAGAAAGGGACAGGCAACAGGCAACAGTTCCTCCAGCAAGGGACCAAGCGATTTCTCGTGGCAGCGGATTCCACTTAGGCAAAGCTCCACAATGGCCGCAGTGCTGGTTTGTCCGCTGGTCTTGCTTGACCTGTGACTATAGTAGGCATTAACCAGTTGCGGCTGTGCGTCAAGCAGCCAGCCTATACAACACCTGGCTATAAACACTGCTCCAGGCTGAGATTTCTCCATACTCAACGACGCATACAATCCGTAAAGTATTTCCAGGGTTGCCAGTGCGTCTGGTAGATGCAGGCTGACCGGGTCTAGCATGGCAAGGTATTGGACCAGCCACGGCAGCGAGATGAGCAGCTTGCCGTTGCGCATCGACTGCTCGAAAGTGTCTCTGAGATTGAAATCCGGCTGAAAGCGACTTCGTAACTTCAACTGCTGCGGGCACATATACGGCGGCGAGGGGTTTCCGTGTTGCGTAGTCCCGCTGAATGGCAGGACGCTTACAAACCCCAAAAACTTGGCTAGGATCAGCATATGGGCCATCGTCTGTACGCGGACTATGTAGAGTCCCTGCTGCGCTGACTCCGCCTCCTCAGCGCAGACATCGTCCGATAGCTGCAGCAAATCGAAGGTGGAATCGTTGTGCCGCAACAACTGAACGAACAGGGCCAGCTTGAGCTGCACAAGAAAGGCCAGTGATGAGCAGCCGGTTATAAAGTCACGGAAGAAGGCCTGCGATCGCGGAAACTGACCCTCCACACTGGAGTCGGAGGTAACCAGGCGCTGGGCCAAGCGATTGAGTCTGAGAGGGTCTAATTTCAAGCCTAGTTCTTCCGGCGATTCAGTGTTTTCGGTGGCCGAGATTAGCAGTTGGCTGACAAACAGCTTGGCAAAGTGCGCCATATTCACCGGGTGTTCCGAGACCTTAAAGATCTGCCGGATGCAGGAAGCCACCTCCGAGGCGAAATTAATGGTGCCATTCAGGTGGCCCAGCTCCCACTGCTTAAGAGACTTGTAAAATAGATCTCGCTGCGTCTTGAAAGCTGCGAACTCGTTCTGCGAGGGAAAGTTATCCCGTGAGTCCTTTTCAACATGGTAGTAAACGTTGTTTTGCGAGGAGGAGGACGTGTCCAGAGGAGGAACCGAGTCCTGTTTCTGCTGACAAGATGCTTCCAGCTGTTGGACAATGCCCGGTGGCAGCAAGTTTAGTCTCTCGTTTTGAAGCAACACTCCCAACGTCTTTTTGTCCAGCTGCAGGAGCAAGATATGCTGGTTCTCCAGGAGTTTCAACGCAAAGTAAACGCAGCTCTTGTACTCAGAAAGGCGCTTCAAGGGCGTGCAATGTGAACTCGTACCAACGGCAGTTTGTCCCAGGTCTCGTATATTGATCAACTGAAGCACAAAACTTAGTTCGCTCAGGACATTGGGCACCATATTGAGGTCCATGAGAAGGCTATAAATGGCAGAGAGAAGCTGCAACTGCTTGGTATCGGTCACGTCCTCAAGAGAGAATGTGTCGGGCGGAAACACCTCATCCTCGGGAATCCTGCCCTCCTGCTGACTGACGTTAACGGGCGCCTCGCTCTTGATCTCCTGCTTGTGCAGCAGCAGGGTTTTACGCGCCTCCATATCTAAGGCAACCCCTTGGCTTCTATCGAAGAGTTCGCTGCTCTGGGAGAGGCGCAAGAGGTTATTGTCGTTGCTGAAAGAGCTGGTGTCTCCGAAAGAGGAGCTGGATGAGACATTCTTGCTGATGGTCATGGGGAGGACACGTCGACGTGGCTTGGACTGTGCTGTGCCGCCGGATACAGCTCCTGTTGACTGAAGTTGATTCTGTGACTGTTGCTGCTGGGGGGTGGTCTTCTTTTTAGATCGCTGCTGGCCTTGGTTGGGCGAGTTAACCAGAAAGTCGCCCAGGCAAAAAGTGTGTCCACCTCCTGAACCCGCGCCACCTCCACCACCACTGTTTCTGTGGCCGGTGGTCTGTGGCGTGCTGCCGCTGCCAGGCACAGATCTGCGGCCCTGCTGCCGCACTGGAGTCGAAGTGGAGCCCATACTGCAGCTGCTCCGGTTGAGGAGTGAGTCATTCAGCTGTTGCTGCTGCTGCTGCTGCTGAGGCTCAGCTAGTTCTTTGGATGCATCGCCGGGCGGCGGCTTTGGCTGGCGAACGGGGGTCCCGGGCAACGACTGTACGGGTGTGTCGGAGCTCCGAGGTTGGAAATATTGAATCGTTTGCTTTCGCAAGGCGGCCAGAAAGTAGGCAGCAAAGTCCTCTAGGCTGCAGTTGCTCTGCTTCCGAAAGAGTGCCAGGAACTTCTGCTGTAGCTGGGGGCGTGGCACCTTCTCCAGCTGTAAAAGCAGCTGCTGCAGTTGAGCCTCTTCCGGTCGAGTCATTTCTAAATCTATAATATCCATGGCTCTGACTGCGTTGGCATGGCCTGCTGCTCTGTTTTCAAAGGCCCTTATGTGCCTGCGTTTGCCTCACGAGAGCTATTTTTGACCTCTCCCACTCCTTCGCCTCTCCTCCACTTTTTCAATCCCTCTCTCCCTTTTGCTCTGAATCCCCTGAAACGGAAGAGGAGAGAAGGGAAATGTTGGCTTCTTTACACGCTCGGCTTCGTTTTCTAACTAATGTTGTACTTTTATTTTTAGATATTTTGTTTGGATTTTGGTAGATTCTTTGTCGACATCACTTTTTTGTACACACACTAGCTAAATCAAAGTAAACGGCACGAAAGACTTAGCAAGTTGTCTAATTTAGGCGGTAATGATGACATCATCACCTGTACTAATAGATATAAAATTTGAAAATATTAGGATAGAAGGGTTTTGGTAGTTGAAGATGGATTTAGTGAATTCGTACGTAAAATAGTCAAAATTTTACCGCAGGTAACCTTAGATTAAAGAGAAATTGGGGCAGAAAAACAAAGGTAATAAAATAAAACTAATTGATGATGTTATGCCCTATTGTGAGAAATGATTTCTGATGAAATATTTGATATTTATAAAGTGATTTCTGCATGAGGTTATAGAATATAAAGTAGAACTTATTTTTAATACATTTCTATTCGCTTGTTATATGATTATTTTTATTATTCTTAATTAGCCAATCTCTACTGTACAGCCAAATCTTTAAATTCGAAATTCTGGCAATTACGATAAGAAAATCTGAGAAATGTCCGGAATTCAACATCGATTACTTAATTATTTGCCGTTGGAGATAAATGGATTGAGAGAGGGGTCAAATAAGGCGGCGAAACGCAAAGTCTGACATCATTCGGGAAGAGGGTGGGGTGTGGCGTGGGGCGAGTCAAACATGCAGACAAACAAACAAACAGCACACATATTCAAAACACTTTTCATGCGTTTGGCCGCAGGAAATGGAAATAAGTAAAAGAGAGAAAGAATGAGCTAGAAAAGAGAGGGAGGCAAGAACACACACCAAGGCTTGGCAGCCATACAAATTCCAAATACACACCAACACAAGCGCAGCCAATTTAACTGTTTATCGCGCTACCAAATAACAAACAACAACAGAAAACGGCAAGTGCGAGAGAGGCTTCCCTCAAAAAGAGAGCGAGAGAAAATACACGGTAACCCATACACGCAGAGGCTACATTAATTGAAGTGTCTATAAAAAAATAGCTTGGGATGACGTAATGCGAACGGTTTGGAATTATGAGCAATGACGAGGAGCACGAAATAAATCAACTCAATATATTAGAATTATTTGCACCTATATATGTATTTAAGTGCTTATCGGCACTGATGTCGAAAACCAAAAACAAACCATCAGCAAAGTCAAGGACATTTCCCACCCAAACAGGTTTGCGCAAAATGTAAGGCAAACACCATTTATTTATCTCCTGCAGACACACATACACAAACACAAGCAAATTGGGGGAAAGAAAAGAGAGTCAGCGCTCTCACTCTCGCGCTTTCTCTCTGCTGGAGTTGCCGCACCACCAACACCCGATGACGTACACACACACCGACTCCTGCATAACATGCACACACTCATGCAAAACTGGAGTACCAGATACATTTCTTCAACTGCAATTGGAATCCTGATATTTGGGCAGAATATCTTAAATTTTGATGACTAATCAAGTACCGGCACAAGGCGTCCGTCTTTTAGAGAAATGGCTAAGACTCTTCTCTCACACTATCCGTGTTTAATTGGATTTTCACGACGCCCTGAGGGTGTGGCGTTGACCCGAAAAAATTTTCACTTCACACGCAAACCGAATTTCAATTGCATTTTAAACCCAACTATAAGTAGGCTACGAGTGAAAAGGTTGTGCAAACTTACACTTTGACGGCAACTCTATTGCTCCACAGTTAATTTGTTGATTATACTATTAATTTCCGTTGGTTTTCGTAATTTTCTCGCAGCGCCTGAAGTTCACGCGATCCGCACGGTACAAGAGCAAATTTTCAATATGTCGGCCGCTAGAGATGGTCAGATGTATCGATACATCGGGTGTTTCGTGCATTCGATAGGTTGGAAATGTTCTACGTGAGATTGAAAAATCGGAAATAGCTCTTTTTTAATTTTAATTTATTCGAAAATTTCGTTTGAATTAATACAAATTGCAATCCTCGAAAGCCGTGAGAAATTGGGAAAATTGAATCAAATCTATTTACCTAAAGTGTGACCGGGTCAGGCGCATCTTAAGCATCCCATGAAACTAGTATTTTTCCATTCTCTTCGCACGGTCACCCAAATTTCCAGAGCAATCCAAAAAAAAAAGTATAAAGGAGTAAAAATCTGCGGCATAAAGGAAAATCTAAGTAAATATACAGCAAAATGGTTGACTATAGCAAGTGGAAGAACATCGAGGTGAGTTGCCGGCCACGTGTCCGGCAGTAGCAGTACCACCTACAGTTCTGATCGCCGGTAAACTCGCCGCATCTCGCGTTTCAGATTTCGGACGATGAGGACGACACACACCCGAACATTGACACGCCTTCCCTGTTCCGCTGGCGGCACCAGGCCCGCGTGGAGCGCATGGCTGAGATGGACAAGGAGAAGGACGAGATGAAGATGAAGCGGCAGAGCTACCAGGCGCGGCTCATGGACGTCAAGGAGCGGATCTCGAAGAAGGAGGGCGACGAGGAGGCCTTAAAGGTGCGTAATCAACCACTTGTGACCAAATGTGACAACAAAATTAAGTATCTTCTTAATCAACTCGCAGAAGGAGCTGGAGAAGATTGAGAGCGAGGGCAAGGAGCTGGATCGCGTCGAGACCGATATGCTGAAAAAGGAAAAGAAGACACCCTGGAATGTGGACACTATTAGCAAGCCCGGATTCGAGAAGACTGTGATCAACAAGAAGGCTGGTCGCAAGCCGGACGAGAATCTGTCTGAGGAGGAGCGCGAGAAGCGCATGAAGCAGTTCGTCAAGGAGAATGAGAAGCTCTGCAAGCAGTACGGCATGCTGCGAAAGTACGACGACTCAAAGCGCTTCCTGCAGGACCACCTGCAGCTTGTGGGCGAGGAGACTGCAAACTATTTGGTCATCTGGTCGATTAACCTGGAGATGGAGGAGAAACACGAGCTTATGGCCCACGTGGCGCACCAGTGCATTTGCATGCAGTACATCCTGGAGCTGGCCAAGCAGCTAGACGTGGATCCGCGGGCCTGCGTCAGCTCCTTCTTCTCCAAGATCCAGCATTGCCAGCCGGAGTACCGGGCCCAGTTCGAGAGCGAGATTGAGGGTTTCAAGGGACGCATACAGAAGAGGGCACAGGAGAAGATCCAGGAGGCGATAGCCCAGGCCGAGGAGGAAGAGCGCAAGGAGCGTCTCGGTCCCGGTGGCCTGGATCCAGCCGATGTTTTCGAATCCCTGCCAGATGTAGGTTGACCTCGCAGTTCGTACCCCTAATGTAAACCAATTTTTTGTTGTTTTTAACAGGAACTGAAGGCCTGCTTCGAGTCGCGAGATGTTGAGCTGCTGCAGAAGACAATCGCCGCCATGCCCGTTGATGTGGCCAAGCTGCACATGAAGCGTTGCGTTGACTCCGGGCTCTGGGTGCCCAATGCAGCGGACTTGGCTGGTGGCAAGGACGACGAGGACGAGGAGGAATCGGATGGCGCCACCGGCGGAGAAAAGACCGACGACGCCAAATCGGAAAAGGCGGCCAAGGAGGAGGAGCCCATTTACACTGGTGTCAGCACCGAGGACGTCGATTGATCGCCGCTCCCGTTCCATCTCACCATAGCTCTAATATTAATATTCGCATGCATACTTCATCCATAGCCAGATCCCCGCGTCAGTTGAGTTTTTGTATATAATTTGAATAAAGTCAGCGCTAAATTCTCAGTAAGCTGCTGCCACCTGCTGTCACATGTAATCGATATTGTATTCGTAGTACTATATCCCAGTACAAATATAAACAATGAACCGCCCGGAGCTGGACTATTATGCGGTGCTGGATCAGCCGCGGGGAGCCACAAAGGAACAGCTGACCTTGGCCTATCGCCGCCTGGCCATTCGCCTCTGTCCACACCGCGACAAGAAGGATGAGCAGGACTTTGTGCCGCTGGCCCAGGAAGGTCGGCTCACCCATCTCTCTCCCATGGGCGAGCCGAGGCAGTGGGCGTACATCAATATGGCGTTCGATGTCCTTGGCAACGATTTATACCGAGCTATATACGATCGCTATGGAGAAGCGGGCCTGTTTGAAGGGGTGATGCTGCCGAACGGCTATTTTCCGCCTTATCAGTACGATGGCGATCACATGAAGGTCTACGAGAGCGTCTTTGCCAGCTACTCGCCCTACGCAAATTTGATTGATGCCATCGCCAATCCTCCAAGCTTGTATGCCACTCGGCAACACGGAATAGGTGTGCGTTCAAAGGATGCCAACACGGAAAGGATCATTCAACTGTCGCTTGAGGAAGTACGCACTGGATGTGTGAAGCTGATGAATGTGTGGCGCCAGGAGATCGTGGATACCAAGGAGTCGCGGATGGAGAAGCGCAAGCACACCCTCAAGCTCAACATTTCACCGGGCACCACGGCCGGAACTCGCTTCTGTTTTAAGGAGGAGGGTGACCGCTATCCCGCCACCATTCCGGGTGACATCATCTTCATAGCCGCCGACAAGCCGCATCCAACGTTCGAGCGGAAGAACCTCCACGATCTGGTCTATCGCCACGATATAGACTTATGCCAGGCGCTCACAGGGTTCACGTTCTTCATCAACACGCTGGACAAGCGACAGTTGAAGGTCGTCATCTCAGACGTGGTACAGCCGGGTTACACGAAGGTAATACCACTTGAGGGGTTGCCCAAATGCCGCAACATGGACGCGGTGACGGCCATCAAAGAGGCAAACAAGAAAATTGAGCAGTTCGGAGATCTCATCATCGAATTTAATTGTAGGTTCTTTTTAGTTTTCCTGGTTTTCTAGATGCTGTAATCGTATTTCTTGACAGATAATTTTCCCAAGTACTTGACACCGCAGATGAAGCACATGGCTCGTGAGTTCTTCCGCAGCTTTCGCAAGCTTGAGATTGAGCTGGAGGAGGAGGAGGAACGGAACTTAGTCAATGGCTGTTAAGTGATTTTTTTCCTGCCATAAGGACACTTAAAATTATGCGTAAAACGAAAATAAATTTTAAATTTTAAAAATATTAGTTGGAGCTTATCCACTTTACCCACTTGTTATTTTAGATTCAAAGGAGTCCTATAGAGTAGGGAAAACAAAAAATAATTTCAAGAGAATCGAATTAAGAAACAATTAAGGAAATATTTATTTGCGAAAGTTGACATCCTGGTAACATCAGTTAATTTTAATTAGAAACAACAAAGAAAGCTAACTTCGGCACACCGAAGTTTGTATACTCTTGCAGCTTACAATTGGATCATATATTTAAATCCAATTTGATCAAATTAAAAGAAAAACTAACAGGCATTTTATTAACTATTTATATATATATTATATATAAATTCGCTTTTAATATTTTATTATTCCTATTACATTTATAGTTTTAAAGTTACAGTTTTACATTAACAGGTCTGCATTGTGCTCTACATTGAACAATCGTTTTTATGGCAGCCTTATGGTATCATCATCCAATTTGCATGAAATTGAAACCGAAATTATGAAGTAATATATAATGGTTATAGCAGATAGAAATATGTTGAAACAGTGATAATAAATTTTTGTTAAATAAATTTCTTGAACATTGGCAAAGTGTTAAATTATATTAAAAAATGTTAAAAATTGTCTAAGTTATAATTTTTTCAGATCGTTCATATTAAAGTAATATGATATAGTTGTCCGATCCGGCCCGTTCCGACTTATATAGTAGTGAGACAAGTGCATAAAAAAGACTATCTGCAGAATCTCATTCAGATAGCTTCAAAACTGCTTCCTTTACTGCGTTGCAATTTTCTGCCTAAAACTATAAAAATAGTTACATTGAATTTCAATTATTTTTTTTTCGCTTTTTAATGTGAGTTCGAATGTGTGTTTTAAGAGCACTTCCGTCGGTAAATGACTTTGAGCAGTGGGAACACTTGTATGGTCGCTCTCCAGCGTGAGTTCGAATGTGTCTCTCCAGATTTCCTTTCTCGGAAAACGACTTTGAGCAGTGGGAACACTTGT
>JAEIHY010000143.1:0-21744 GCA_018904565.1 Drosophila tsacasi
AAAAAATGGGGAAAGAAAGAAGGAAAGAATGAAAGAAAGAAAGGGCTCCGATCCCATCAGCCACCAAATCGATGCCTTTGGAAATCCAAAAGTCCAGGGGCGGGCAGCAACTAATCATCAAGGGGATTAACTGCCATTGAGAGGGGTCCCTGGTCTTTGTATATATTTTCCTGACTTCTCTGCTTTGTCTCCTATCCAGGTTAATGAGGGATAAGGCGGAAAAGGGGTCAGAGGGTAGAGGAAATATCGGGGTAAATATATTCCAAATAATTGCTGGGGAAAATTAGGAACTAAGTTAATATAAAATTGATATTTCTAAATATTTTCTCTTAGTGAGAAATTTGTGAGAAGAAATAAATTCTCTCGTGAGAACTTATTTACTTTTTCTACCTTAAAATACATTACAAAGTGTTAATTTCAAAGTTCACATACTTTTCGCTGATTCCTAAACGACATAATTTCACCAGACTTTATGCCTTTCTTTTGGCTAAAAATAAAACACAAAGTTGTTATATTGTTTTAAATATTTTGTAGTGCAATAAACTAGGTAAAAGACTTGTAAAAAGTCTCCATTAATTCCCTAATTCTTAAACGACATCATCTCGCCAGAGTTGATTCCCCTTTTCTGGCTTCAAACCCAACACAAAGTGTTAACTTTTTCACACAATATTTGTGAATCAAACTCGAACGGCACTCTCAATAAATCAAAACGAGAAATGCCTGCCGAAAAAGAACTCTTGAAACCTTCTGTTTGGCAGGACCTCTTTGGACCTTGGAGAGTGCTGACTTTAAGGTCCTTGAGTGGCAAAGGGAGCCAGCAATACACAAAAAAATACAAATAAAAATAAAAATAAGAGGGAAACTTACCCCGGTAAAAACTCTTCAAAAGGTACATTACCCTGTCCGCGAGACTTCATTTGAATATTAAAAAATTCCAAAACACAAAATGGAATTTTTATTTGCGATATTTTGTCGCACCTCAGCGACAACGTACTTGCCACCTCGCTGTACATTCAGCATTTTTTTGAGTTGGTATTCGTGGAAGAGGCAGTGGAAATGCCACCCCAAAAAAAAACACAGAGCCCGACAGGAGTTTAGTTGAGGATGTCGAAGGATCTGGGTTTTAATTTAACATAAAAGCGCGTTCGCCATTAGGCGCTCAACCAACCCCCTCTCCTCTCACGCTCAGAAAATGAGGAGAAAGTATATATAGTAGGTATATATATATGAAATGAGGGAGTTACTACAGACAGAGAGTGGAAAGCGGTGGAAATTTATGAGGCATGCTCAGGTTTTTATTAGATTTTAACTAGGCCTGGCGCCAGGACTCACGCCGCTCGCCTTTTGGGCTGGGCCGCCGCTTGGCAGGAGTCAAACGTGCCAAAAACATTAAATATGTTAATTAGTTTCAACGCCCCTGACCGCAAATGGAAGCCAAGGAGCCTAGAGAGAGTGAGCTAAATGTTCCAAAATTTGTGACAAAACACCCGAAAAATACAGAAGAAAAAAAACAACTACTGGCTGCGGCTTTAAGTGCCGCTGGTCACGTTAGCCTCTGGCCGGATCTGGAGAGTAATATGCTAATGTTTTGGTCAAAAACTGGCCACCTTAACCCCCCATGAACAGAGCCAGGGCCAGCCAGCCAGCCAGGCTTAACCCTTGCAAAAGATGGGCTAGGCCAGAGTGAGATTTGGTTGTGGATTTGAGTTGGCTTCTGGCTTTATCTACATGCTCCTTGTTCGCATTTGAGGGCAACACTTGGCCAAGATTAGATACCAACAGGGAACAGCAGGACATCATGGGCTCCGACTGGAGTTAATTAATTATAAAGGTTTTTGGGTTTAATTTGAAGACTTTGTTGAACTATTAATTCAACAAGAATTCATCTAGTTTAAGGCCAGAGTTCGTAATCAATTTTATTCCCACAAATTACCTTTGTTTATTTATGAAATCGCCATAAAAATGCCGGCTATAGCTTGAAAATTAACTGAAATTACCAGATCCACTGGGTATTCACTTAAGAGGAAGCTATAAAAACCAAAACAACTTAATATTCCAACTAGGAGGAGGCTTTTGGCCACTTAAAATTGTTTTCCAATCACAAGCCAGCAGCTCTCTGGCTCATCTCACCTGGCCATGTTCCCATTCCCATTCCCAGTCTCAATCCCATTCCCATTCCCATTTCCAGTCGCAGTCCCAATCCCAATCCCATTACCATGTTACGCCCTCCGGCAAATTGCGTGTGGCTTCCATCAGTTGAATGATTGATGGCCAAGACCAGTTCCCGAGCAGAGAGAGGGGCAGAGGAGGGGTCTTGGCAGCAACAGCAGCAGTTAGCCAGCTGTTGCGAATATTTCTCATATTGCTCCTTTCACTTGGCGGCGAAAAAAGAGCGAATATATATATAGAAGAGGAGTAACAGCAGCAGCAGGCCTAATCTAGCTGATCTCACAAGATAGCAAGCCATTGATACACTCTTTGCTTTACGCCTTTCTTGCACACAGCAGCGGTTAGCTTAATAGTTACTAATAATTTATTAAATATCTTTTAAGCATTTAACAATTTTTATAGAAGAACTCCCAACAAATTCCAGCCTCCAGAGCTAGCTTTGTAGGTCTGAGATATTTCTTATTTAAATGTTATTAAAGAAAGTAACACAAAAAACCTTCTTTCAACTTCAAGCTAACTTAGCTCACATGTATGTGCAGTGCTATTTATATGAACTCCACTGTTGGCTATTCTACCGACCAGCATGGCACTCTTTGCCTTATTATGGCTTAGGATATGATACGATATGGGCGGCAAGATAGCCGCCGCAGTGCCGCAATTGATGGCATTAGGCCTTAGATAAGAAATCAGACATTTAAGGGCACAAAAGGCAGGAGTATATGTATACCCTATCTGCCAGCCACATCAGCAGCAGCAGCTACCCGGCAACATCATCATCATTTTGGATGGGAGCAGGAAGCATCCTCATTAAGGGCTTAGGGGTTGTCCTCCCAAGGGTAGTTGCACCCAGACAAAAAACCGATGCCGATCCTCGGAGAGTATCTATAAATATGGGAAAAATCGAACTCAACTCGGAACCTTGTTAACCTCACTTCCCTAATCAATAATTATTATTGAAAGCCCTCGAAAGGTCCTAAAAATAGTTGCAAGGATAATAACAACAAGTGCTTATGATCGAATGCGTTGTTGCCTTGGCAGCCTCAAAGGAGACCTTGGTCCAGGGCTTAATTGGCGGCACAATGAGCATTCCATTCACTTCAATCCACTTCAATTCAAAGGAGCACACACATCCTTCCACGAGCCAAGGATGGCCCAGGATGGAACTGACAAGGCTGTCAACTTCAAAGGAGCCTTTCAAATTGTATATTTCGGGCAACACCTAACCTACCTGTGTGTGTGTCTCTCTCTCTCTCCACCGACAGCAGACAAATTGGCCATATCCCTTGGCCCATATCCCATATCCTATATCCCATATCCCGACAGGGCACACACACACGCACACACACACGTGTGTGCAGTTTGCGGTACCGCCTTTGATTTTCTAAGCGAATTGTTTCAAGAAAACCACCAGAGAACGAACAGAGTCTGGACCTGCAGGATGGCTTCGAATCTCAGGAATTGGGCTTGGGTTAAAGGACTCTCCGCTCCACTCCGCTCTGCCTCAATTAATTTGCCCGGAAATGGAACTCCACTTGAGTTTAGTTTGTCAACCCGTTCTCGTTCCCGTTCCCATTCCCCTCTCCGCCTCGGACATAATTTTTTGTTCGCTTCGTCTGCCAAGGGACATGGGATATGGGTTATGGGATACTGAAGTCTGGATGTGGCAGTGACTGCGCTCTCGAGACCACTTGGCCATGGTTGAATAAGCACAGAAGATGGCCAACTATGCTTTGAACTATGGGGAAACTAATGGCAGCAGACAGGGCGCCGTTCCATTAACCCCAGCTCCCAAAATCAAAAGCGATTTGAAGGCTCTGTCCCCTGGGCACAGGTCTTTCTTTTGGATGGCTATCGAAGGACATTAAATATATATATTAAATATTAGGACGACATATCGGTAATCATTAAGTAGATATATAAAATATTTGGAAAAGCTCTATAATGTCATGAAATTGTTCAGGTGTTAATGAGTGTTTGAGGGAAGGGAATATTTAAGGGAAGTTAAGAGTAATTCACTCTATATCTCACCAGTAAATGCTACTTTTTTAATATTTATACCAATTTATCTATATAATATATTTAGTAATGTAGCTACATATTATATACAAAATATATATACCATTTTATCTATATAAGATATTTAAAGCATCTAGAATAATTCAGTTTAATGCCACATTTTCCCAATAAATAAATTTTCTACCAACCTATGATTCGGTTTTATAAAAAATATATAAAATAAATATGTTTAAATATATTGATTGATTAGCAATCATTTTTTGCTCTGTGTACAGCTTCTTCCACCGAATGGTGCTAATTGGGGTAAAGAGTGTCCCAAACTCAAGCTGCAACAATTAAACGCATTAATGCGACACCTTCCACCTTCCAACCCTCTCTGGGTCGGTCCACCCCATGCCCATTCAAGCCTTATTAGGGTGGCTCTGGCCGCAACATGGCCGACCATCACACACACATACACACTTAGCACCAAAACAGGGCGTTTAAGAACGCGCGCGTTTTCTGCCGCCTGCTAAGTGCATTTCAATGTATGAAAAGCCGCTTCCGTTTCCGTTTTCCAGGCTTTGGGGCTAAAATCGAAATAAAACGCAGCTAAAAATATATATATATATATATATATATTCGTATATATTTGAACAAATCTGGGTAATAAACAGAAGCAGGGAAAAAATTAGCATTGAACAGGCTTGCTTTGAACAAAATATACTTCTTTTCTAACAAAATAAATACTTTAATAATTTATATTTACTAAAATAAATAAATCTTGATGTTTAAAATAGTTTCGTATACTTATTTTCCTTGGAAAATATATTAACCTAAGAGGAGGTTCTTGAAGGCATGAAAAACCTACAGAGAGACGCCTGCCAAAGTCATGTATGTCTACCAAACATGTTTCAACGTGTTGATTACCGTTCTAAAATGTTCTGTGCTGTAATGCTATTGCTCTGTCCACCACTGTCAGTATATATATATATATATTTGTATATATATTTATAAATTTAATTTAACGGAGCGAACAAAGGTGGCTCAACTGGCACACAATTACGAAACCCCCCGAACCGAGGGCCTTTTGCGACGACTTTTCCGTTGTTTTGACACGCAGCCAGCGGAGAGCAGGCAACAAAATCAGCCATAAACCCAAACTCAAAAACGCCCAGCGAACACCCCTAAAGCACCACCCCTCGAGGCTCGAGCTTATAAAAGGTGCCCCCACTTACACAAATGCATATAAATATATAAATATATATGTATTTTATGTATGTATGTAGATGACCCCCACAGACCGCAAAAAGTGTTAAATTATAGACTTTAAATAGCAAACGGGTCCGAGTTGCTATCACATGATTATATGATTATAACGCTTTTGAGAGCGCCAACAGCTGGTGAACTTAAAAACTCAATGGGGGTTGTTCCCAATTGCTGTTGTAGTTGTTGTCGAACTTGTTGTTGAAGTTGTTGTTGTAATTGCTGTTGATTTTCCAGAAAACTATCAAAGTTAAACAAAAGTATCTCTCATCATTCTAGCAAATTATATATTGATTTATTTGGGGTAATGCGAGTCAGGAAGTTAACTCTAAAGGGGGAAGTACTTGGAAAGCTGAGTGAAATGGGATTTAGAATATATATCAGAGGTTATTTTTTTTAAATACAAAACAAGGCTCTAAGCAGCCTGCTTAGCCTAAAGTTGTTTCCTTCACTACTCTTAGCTAATAAATATTTTAAAATATATTTCTATACCAAAAAGTACCCTAATATGTGACCTTAAAAAGTCTGCATAATATATCTTAAACATATATTAAATACTTCCCATAAAATACAACTACTTGGCAATACGATTGGGCATGACTATAGCCACAATCCACCAGTAACAGCCACACGCAGCGTCGGCTTTTTGGCGTTTGAACTAAGCGAAATTAATGGCCAACACAGGCTACTTAGGCGGAGGCCCACGCACACCGCCGGACACGAGGCACACGGACAATTGTCCGGGGAATGGAGAATGGAGAACGGAGAACGGAGAACGGAGAACCAAGCTGGGAGGAGCCCTTATCCATCGCCGCCGCGGCTTGTTCGCTGTGCGATTTATGACCCGGCATGCAAAACGAGCCACGGGAAGGAGGCGGAGACATGACACAAAACTGCAGAACCACATGGCGCCCGCCCAAGATCGTAATGATCAGCAGCAGCACCAGCAGCACCACCACCATCATCATGATCATGATCATGATCGCAACGGGTGGGCCATGGGCCCCCACCTCCACCTCTACACCCCAAACCCCAAACCGAACCGAACGTCCGATCAATAAAAAATGAAAATTTGCCCAGCAGTTGATGAAATTTACGCGATCGGCGTCGGCACAACTACAAAGTCAAAAGAAGCGCCCCAGCAGCGGCCTTCAAATGAAAGAAAAAACCGACAATTTGCTTGGCTCTCCCACCTCCTCACTTTTCCATAACCACCCTCCCTCCCCCCAAGAGGAGATCCCAGTTCCCACTTCCCGGGCTTATCCATCCCGCTTCTTCATGCGTGTGAGAAGTTTTAGATAAGGAGGACCACGACCACGACGACGACGACGAAGACTACTTCAAAGTGCAGGCCCGAGGAAGGAGAACTTGGATGCCAGGCAAATTTCCAATGATAAGAGACAGGAAAAAGTAAGAAAAAAATATATGAACTAAATTTAAAAAAGGGGAAAAACACATAGAAACAAGAACTAAAAAAAAAAGAGCATATACTGAGTTGGAGTCTATAGATTTGAGTTGAGGAGTGTAAGTTAGGCGCAGGCTCTTTGATATGAGACTTAGATAAAGTTCACTTTGATGTAAGGCAGTTTCGTCGTTCTTTGTCATATTTGTTGTATTTCTAGAGTATATATATCTATAGTTTTATTACGTTGAAAAGCTAATACGATCTAAAAACCATTTGAATTTGAAAAGGAAATCTCTCTAAAACTAATTTCCATGAAATTTCAAACGGAAATCTTCCTAAACCTATTTCCATTCATTGAGCAAACATTCAAAACAAATGTTAAAGCTTAAAAACACTTCAAATATTATATATTTCAGTCGAATCCATCAAGCATTTCTTCAAAACACACACACAAAAAACTATTTTCCAAAGATGTTAATATCAACAGGATCCCTCGACTTTATTTTCCAAGGGTTTAAGTTTTGGTTTCGATTTTTCGGTTTTAGTTTTCATTTCAGGGTGTTTCATGGGTAGTTTGTGTGGCTTAGATAACTAAATGCGGTAAACAAAGAAGACGTACAGTACTTACAAATCCATGTTTATCACTAATATTGTTGGTCAATTTTAATTTGTGAAATGAAACAACTTTCTGCATCCATTGCTCACCCGTTGTGGGTGAATCTGGATGGATATACATGCGTTTTGGCATCTCGGGATCCGCTTTACCAGCCACCATCCAGCGACTGCAATTAATAATTCATTATATAAGTATATCAAATATAATATAATATAATAATGAAAAAGTATACTCACCTATTATGAAATTTATAGCGATAATCGTCCGCCGCCACAATGTCCAGTAGCAGGATGTATTTAGCCTTGGCGTCCAGTCCCGAAACACGAAATTTCATTTGCGGAAACATTTGTCTGCAAGGAGAGAGAGGAGAGAGGGTATGAGGGATTAGAGAATGGGTGTGCTGCTGGCTGGTTAGGCTCATTTTCCCGGGGTAATCAAATAAAGCATTAATCAGTGCGGTCTCCTACGGTATGGGGAGATCCCCAGTCTCCCGACCACGTAGTATTCTGGTTCTCAGCCCCACCGCCAAGTTCCCCACCAAAGATCGCAGCAACAATCATCATCATCATCATTATCGGATTCGGACTACGAGAGCTCGAGAGCTGTTGGCCAAAAGCAAACAAACCATGGCCCAAACGATTCGGCGGGGCCGGGTTATCAAGTGGCGCCAAGCCACAAATTGTTTCGACTCGATTCTGCAAGTCCAGAGCTTCAGCTTCAGCTTCAGCTCTAGATCCCAGCTCCAGCTTCAGATCCCAGCTCCCAGCTCTGGAGCTCTCCCCGCTCGAATTCAAATTGGCCCAAAGAGAAGCGGGGGCTCTCCACCACTCCACTCCTCTGGGCCAGGTTGATTAGCCATGTTGGTGGCAATGTGCAAACTCGAAAATTACATGGCCCAGCCAAAAGGGGGAACACACACAGGCTCAGGCGATGTCGTTCCTTGTCCCTCCATCCGCACCTTCCAATCCGAACAAAAAAAAAAAGTGGAAAGGGTTCAGGATGAGGCTGGTTGAGGTTGAGGATGAGGAGAGTAGCTGGGGGCTGAGGCCTCTTTTGGCCAGAGGAGATCTCGCCCTGCACACACACGGGCATAAATATGAAAATTATAACTTTAAGTAGCAATCACTCAATCGCTGTTCGGGTTCAGGCTCGGCTACAAGTGCACTCAGCGAAAATGTGTAGCTCATCCCTAGAATTTAAATTTCAATTGTGATCAATATCATCCTTAAGATCCTTAAGAGTGCTTAGAATTGATTTCTTTAGAATTATGTTTGATTTAAATTCAATTTTTTAAATTTTCTATGCTTAACTGCTGAATTTTCCTATGATTCCCATCGGTTAAATCCTTTAGGTTTATAGCACCAGTATTAAAGTATTTATTTGGTATTTTTTGTCTTTACAATTTCCTTGTAGTTCTCACAAACTGTATTTATACTCTTCAGAAGTAATTCCTAGAGTTAAGTTTAATTTATCTTTCTTATAAACTTGGCTATAGCTTCCTCTAAAGGCTACCCCTTTCTTTATAATTTCCTTATAATTCGCAACTCATTTTTCAGAGATTTTTTCACTCGGAATTTTTGATAATTTCGCAACTCTATATTTTCTATAAGTAATACAACCTTTCTTGCAGTGCCCCCTTGATGCAGCCACGAATTCAGGTTGAGGCTGGGACTCCTGGACCGAGAGCGCCTCATGAATCAAATTTAACGAACGTCTTGTTCATGTTCACAGATCATCATCAGCTGCGACTGCATTTTGATAAAAACCAACAAACCCTGGGCTGGTGGGGGCCCGATCGAAGGGCGAGGCGGGCGACGGGCTAACAAGCTGACTGATGTCTGTCTGACTGACTGGACGGGATGGGTCTGGACGGGACGGGCCGAAACGGGGGACGGTATTGGACGGTCTTGGACTGGACTGGACAGACGGAGGAGGGCGAGCCCCGAACCGAGGATGTTTCTATTTGGAGGAGAGCAGCACACCGCGGCACCAAGCCACCAAGCCACCGAGAGGCACCCAGTACCCCGCGTTTTTCTCGGGGGGTGTCTGCCTTTTTCGACTGCAAATTATTTTTTATTTGCCAGGAACGAAGGCACGTCTGTCTGCGCCTCGCCTTGCCCGGCTTTGGTTTATTTTTTTATGTTATTTTATTTGCTTTTTGGGCCTGGACTTTTTGCTGCATGTGTGTGTTGTCTTAACTGAATAGCTCGTTAACATTATTGAGCACTTGGCGCCAGTTGTTGGCAGCTTGTTATGGCCAGAGACCAGGGACCGGGCCAAGACCAGAGACATGGCCCCAAGCGAGGCCGACTTTGGAGCCAGTTTCCTGGGCCCACACCGCATGCCGCTTATTTTCTGTGTTTTTTTTTTTTTTGTTTTTTATTTTGGCCTGAAACCCTGGGCTCCATCTCCAGCTCCAGCTCGGGCTCAGGCTCTTGCTCGACAACAAAACGATTTGCTCTCGTTTGTGCTGGTGGCTCGCTCGTTCGCTAGCCCGGCTAAAAAGCCGAGACTTCTGGCCCAAACCAAACCCAAAGCAGCCGGGATTCAGGTTCGTGCAAATCGTTACGTGTAAAACTTGCACCTTTTGACCAACGTTCGCTCGTTGTTTGTTTTTGCCACACACATTTAACGGAGAGCCACCGCGGCTAATTCAATTTCCCCCTGGCCAAAGTGTTGGGCCCAGAAAGGCAAAACAAAAAACAAAACAACAGAACAGTACAGAAGAAACAAAAAGGAAAAAAACAAAAAGAAATATATACAACCTGGCTCCTGCCCATAATTAAGCCTAATTAAGGCTCAGTGCGTTCCGTTTCTTGGCCGAGAGTGTGTTAAGGTGTCGCTCGGTTGTCCTTAGCCCACATAGGGCTTAATGGCTAATCAATTAGCCAGGTCCGAAAATAAAATGCTCAACAATTGAGTTGTAATTGGGAGAACAAGTGAGGAAAACAGGAACAAGGCCAGAAACTAGGAACTGCAGGAGGAGAATGTTGAAAATCAAGACTAAAAGCTGGCGTAAAAGTGTTCCACAAATGTATAATAATTTATATAAAGTATATATAATATACATACAATATAATTTATTTATAAAATAAAATATATATAAAGCTCCAACTAATCATTGCCAAAAGTGATAAGCCCAAGGCAAAGTGTATTTTAAACACTTTAAAATCAACATAAAAACGCACACAAAAAGCACACTCCATAAAGCGTTAGACAAGAGACTCAAATAAATCATTATAAATATATATATGAATATATATGTGCTAGGTTTACTGAATTGATTAAACAAATATATGCTCAAGGTGCTAGGCAATTTAATTGTGAAATGTATTCCTACTCTTATTAAAGTCATAAGAAAACAAATGTTTAGATTAGGTGCAACTCGTATATTCCTGTTGACTTGTGCAATGGGCTAGAAAAATAAATAAATAAATAACAAAATAAATTATAAAAAAAAACAAGAAAGAATTTCCTGTAGAAACGAGTATAGTTTCCTGGCCACAAAATTGAGCCACAACCCTCCACTGAAGGACTCTACACTTATCTAAATCTTGGCTGCTTGTGGTGCCCATGTAATCGATTAGCGATGCCATCAGCAGGTGACATCTGTGTCCGATGTCCGATGTCCTGTAGCCAGTGTCCTGTGTGTCCCGTGCCCTGTCTGCTGTCTTCTGTTTTCTGTGTCCTGTTCCCCGTCTCCTGCTCCCTTGTTTTAAGGTTCCCTTTGCCCCTAAATGGCGTCTATTAACGCACCTGTGCCGGCACACAGTGGAACCTGCCTTAGAAGCGTCAATGCATTATCTGATAGTCAATCAAACAGCAGCCCAAAAACCAACAGAAAGCAAAAAGAAAAAAACATGAAATAAGAAAAAAGGAGGCTGCAATGTCAACAGGCGGCCACAGCTGATCAGATCAGGATCTCCGTGAAGAGGATGAGGATGAGGATGAGGGAGAAGAGCCGCCGAAAAACGCATTCTTCTACCTTTTTCTGTCCCCTCCCCAGCTTGTCAACAAGAAGCGGGGATTAAAGTAGCACCTGCAGCAGTTCCAGCAAAGGAAACCGAAAATTGGTAAGGGGATGGGTATATATCCAAGAGACCTGGAGACCCCAGGGAGATAGGGGCTCTCCTCGTTGACAGTTTGGCTTTGTGACAACAAAATTGTTGTCGAGTTTTCTGCTTTTTTTTTGGGTCTTCCCTCTGTCTCTCAGTGATCTTCAATCTTTTGGGCCAAGTTTGTCAACACATTGGGCCCAATGGATGGATTTCCGATAAACGAAAAGGGGTGCATAATATCCTTACATCATTTGCCTAGAACATCTGTTGCCGGTTGATTTATATGTATATATATTTTTTAGCATTGCATTTAATTTGAATTTTATTGAATGACAATTGCATGCAAATTGCCGCAGAAAGGAAGAGGGACATTTGACAAATTTGTGAGGCAGCCAACTGATGGGGAATACTAAACACAGGAATACATGTTTATATATATGCGAAAAAAGGACCCAGGCAGCTGCATCATAAACGTTAATTACCCACACAGACAGACAGACAGGATCGGGGCAGAAATTAGTTAAACCAATAAACTGACAGGACCCGGAGCCGGAGCCGGGCCAGTGCCATATATCAAGTCTATATAATAATAAAACAATTTATGAAGGCATAACCACGGCCCCAAGTCCTCGTAAATACGCTCTCTGGCTTTGGCCTGTCAGTTAGCGGCAACGCCCACTCGCCGGCGTCTCGTGTTTTGGCCCAAAATGAATGGCCATGTCATTAAGATCCCAAACAGGATCGGAATCCGGGATGGGAATCGGTTTAGGGATCAGGCAAATATGCGGGCCTACTTGCTGGAATTTTTAAATATATTTATATATGTATATAGATCTTTCTTTTAGAGGAAAAAAGCATCCAGCTTCTATCGCTCGCTTATCGGTTGGGCTCATAAATCTGACGCAATGAATAAATCAAATGTGGGAAATCGCTTGTAATTACCATTTGATCGCTTCATTTTCGGAGAGCGTAAAACAAGCGAAGCAAAGTGGTTTAGGGAAACCGAAAATGAAACGAATTGGGAATGCCCTTTAGGGAGAATTAAATAGGGGGATTACCATGAAATAGTTATGGATTTAGATCAATAAGAAGCACTGTGTATTCAGGGGGAAATAAGGTTACTTATGGATTAAAAAAGCAGACATTTGCTACTTCTTAATAAGTAAATAAATTAATAAATTAATAAATTAATAAGTAAATATATAAATAATTAATGTATAATGAGTTACTATTTTAAATCCCTTAAATTGCATTGTAAGAATAAATAAAAACCCAAATCAGAATAGTTCACCATAAACCTGAAACATCGCCCCACAAAGTGAAGCAAAATTAAGTAATATTTAAAATATTTCAAATATGTTGATCCTCCCATTTCCCCAATTCACAGATTCCCCTAGTTTACTACAAACCCAATACACCACAAAATAAAAAAGGGTACTCTCCACTTGGAGTTATCCTTATCAAAGAACTGGACTTTTGTTGGCCTGTCAACGCGGCGGCAACTATCGCCTGATAAGATGACAAAGTCGCCCAATGCTTTATTTTTTTTTTTTTTTTCTTTTTTTTTGGGAAGAGAACAAAACACGGCTGAACCCGTTAACCCTGTCAACGATTAGAATTTTCCCCTTCCCCCCTCTCTCCCGCAGTCTGCTGTTTTTCTCTCTCTGTACTTTTCCCCGCTTGTTGTTCGAACTTAATTGTTATGAATTGAAATGCAGTTGTCACGCAGATAAGCGGAAAGACAAGGGTTCATGGGGTCGCGGGGTCGGATTCCAGCGACTCTTCGACTTTGGTGTTGATTTATGTCGTGGAGGAGCTGGAGCTGGAGCTGGAGCTGGATCTAGCTCAACCTCCAAACGGGGAGGGGATGACGCTAGGGCCAGAGGGAGCCCAAAACTCAACAAGTGCGAAGAACAAGTGCGGCGAAATAATAAATAACTATATTATTTATCTTTACGAAATTTATAAGGGGTTAAATTGTTAAAATTTGGAGAAATACAAATTGGCAAGCAATTCATTTTAAAATAAATTGAAATTCAGTTGCAGTTTCATTAGTCTTATAAAAACCAACTCAGAACCGTTTTCCGAGTTCAAATTAATGAATTTTTAGCTTAGTTATTATATTTGTAAACTTTAATTTAGCCACAAATTATCTCATAAAATTATGTATAAATATTTATATTTTAACACTACTTTCGGGTTATTTAATATCAGTCAGAAGCATTTACGACCCTATACATCATATATTTTCTTGATCAGCATCAACAGACAAGTCGATCTAGCTATGTCTAGTAGAAAACAAAATTGTTTATCTTTGTCGAAATTTTTAAAGGGTTTACTAGTTAAAATTGTATAAAAAAATTGCCCTAAAATTAGTTTTAAAATAAATTCTAATTCAGTATGCAGTTTTGTTAGCCTTATAAAAACTAGCTCAGAACAGTTTTTTTAGCTTAGTTATTATATTTTTAAGCTTTAATTTTCCCTAAAATTATATTATAAAATGATGGATAAATATTTAAATTTTAAGTGCTCGAAAATAAAGTGATTTACGCTGAGCTGTAAATATTTTTTGAGCGGACATTGCCAATATGGATAATTATGGGGTCTGTTGCACTAGTGTGTGTGTGTGTGTGTGTGTGGGGATGCCTCAAATTAATATACAACAATGTCCACCCCTTTTTGCTTTGGTTTCTATTTGTATTTGTTTTTATTGTCGCCGCTTTTGTTTGCCGCCTTTGTTTTGTATTTTTGTTGTTTCTTTCTTTCTTACTTTTTTTTTTTGTCATAATTGGTCATAATTGCGGCTGTTGTCACAAGGCACACACACACACACACACTCAGTATTTGCGCCATTTTTGCTGAAATAATTCTTATTTTTGCTTATTTTGTATTTGTTTTTGTTTTTGTTTTTTTGGTCGCCATCATTTTTGGTCAATTGGCACACACACATGTGCATGTGCATATGCGACACCCCTTTATGCTCTTAATATAAAGAGTTGAAAAACAACAAAAACAACATTCTAACCTTGCAAAATGCCACCCCCTCTCCCCTTTCCCCTCTTCATTCACCTGCTCTGTTTTTCGGGCCTGTTGCTGTCCCTGTTGCACGCCTTGCCTTGCCCGAGGCCTGGGCAAGAGCAGGATGGAGCGACGCCCCCGCATGTGTGCTTTTTTCTTTCCTTTTTCTTTTTATTTAGTTTTATTTTGCTTAATTTTCTGTCATGTGTGTGTGTGTGCTTTGCTTTGTTATTTTCTCGCTTTTGTGCTTTTGCTTTGCCTTATTTATTTCTTTCTTGTTTTTTTTCCTCTAGATTTTGTTGCTGGTCAGCAGCGTCGCTTGGCCCGCCCCATTGCGTCCCGTCTCGCTCCCTCACCTGGCGCGCCATCCCTTTTGCTCCCACTCATTTTGCATACACTTGTCACGCTGTCGCTGCCGCCGCCGGCGTCGCAGTCGCAGTCGACGTCGCTGCCTCGTTTGCATGCAAGAAATGTTCTTAACCCTTTATCGTTATTCTTTATTTTTTTCCCCTGCTTAATTTCGATTCTGATTTGTCAGAGTTTTGTGTCCTACAGATGGGTCGTAAGATCAATATTGTTATCGATGTTTTCGATAATACTTTTTAATAATAACTTTTGATATTATTTATTAAGGCTTTGGATATTATTTTGGCTACTTTTGTTATTTTTTTCTTTAGCCTTAAAATTCTTTTTGAAATTTGGTGTCCGACAGATGGGTTTTGAGTTTAGTATTGTTATCGATATTTTCGATATAATTTACCATAATATTTTGAATATCATTTTCTGACTTTTTCATTGGTATTTCGGTTATTATTTAGATTATTTTTTACGTAACGCGTTATTCCCTATTTTTTCAATATTTACAATTAAACAATCAAATAAATTAATTAATATATGTATATAAAATATATTAAGCGATATTTAGTATTTAGCACACTCCGCTTTTTGACATCCCCAACTGTTCGCTGCTTATTTACATTCATTTATTAATAATCTTCGGTTTCCCCTGGCTTTTAGCCTGTTTAATATGCAAGCCGCTGGCTCCGTCAGTTGTGTGACTTTTCGCACAATAATCAAAGCCACGCAGCAGCAACGACAAAAAGCGGGTAATAAACGGCAACAACCACAATAAAAACAGGCAACGGCAGCAGCAACAATGGGCTTAACAATTTAGCGGCAATCTTTTTTATTTAATTTTCATTTGTCGCACATGCAACGGGGGAGACAGTTCTAGAATAATTTCAAACTTTTCGTATAATTAGAAATTGATTTAAATAATAACATTTAGCGACGGGGGGAGAGGGAATTTTTGAATCGAATTAAAATAGATGGATTTAAACGAGATAAATTGTTTTCTCCCTATTAGCTGTAATTTCTAGGAAATTTAATAATTTAAATTGGCAGACACAATTGGCGGAAAAACTACTTGGAACATGATTTTGATTCTGACAACTGGATCACGAAATATAACTTTCGATAGAGTGGCATTTTTTGGTTAGGTAAGAAAATATATATTCTATATTGTATTTTATTATTTACTATTTTTTATTTATTACTAATTAAGCATGAAATAAAATAAAATATAATATGCTTTTATATATACAAATCCTCTATAAGCCCAACTTAATTTCTTAAATATGCATTACAAATTGCACCCAAAAGACCCGCAATGGCTAGGCTAATTGGTTCAACCTCAATTAGGTTCTTGGGCCAAGTCTCAAGTTGGCCAAGAGCTGCTGAAGGGGCGGAGGCTGGAATGCCCCAACTGTGGGCACCAATGACATTTGCAACAAATCAGCGGGGAAATGTATCTCAAAGATAGATAGGACACGACCCCAAAAGTTGGTGCTAAATAATTTATGGCCAAGTTTTAAATACAGGAGGCTGGGCCACAGGGCAACAGAGGGGGATGTTGCCAAACAGTTTGTCTTATTTTTAATTAAATTGTGCGTCAAATGTCTTTTGCAGCTCGTCGTCGTCGAGTGTTGGTGGTGTTGGGTGGTTCAGTGGGTGTGGCCCCCCGCCCTGGCTTTTCCCAGTTTTTCCTCCTATATTTTTTTGCGGTCTGTCAATGTTTGCCTGCCAAAGTGTAAGTAATTTATGCGCATTTAGTGCTCAAGTGAGCTCAAAGCGAGCAGATAAAGAAAGATGAGCCTCAAGATGCTGGGCGAAATTAGAGCAGGGGCTGGAAGGGGATGTTCCGGTCAGAGAAAATGACTCGACGAACAGCTCATAGGTTCGGAAATGACTACTTCACTGTGTTCTGTGCTTCTGACTCATATTATAATACCCCCGAAAGAGGTATTCAAGTTTAAATATTTATTCATCATTTTATAAGATCATTTTTTGGAAAATTAAAGCTTAAAAATATGAAGACTACGCTAAAGATACATTAATTTAAATTTGAAAAACTGTTCTATGTTACTTCTTATAAGGCTAATAAAACTGCATGTTTATAATTATTATTTTTAGTATTCATTTTTGTATTTTATGGTATTTTATTTTATTGTATTTTATTTACTCCCAAAAACCACCTCGAACTCCAATTAAATATTGAGAACAATTAATCAAGGATTCCCCCTCTTTTGCCTTGCACAATGTACAGTGAGTAATCGCTAAAACAAACAACCCCGATAGCTGCCACGCCCCACTCAGCGCCCACATTTAATGTCTAAATTATGGTGGTAGGCGCCATTAACGCGTCTCACAGTTTGTTTGTTTGCATTGCCCGGGTATTGCTTCCCTTTTTTCTCTCTTTATTTTTTGTATTTATTTTTGTGGAAAAGCGGAGGGGATCCTTCTTGAGTGTTTGGGATCACGATCACGACCAAGATGATGATGATCAATGATGGGAAGGAGGGTGGTAGGGAGGGGTACGTACAGTGATGGGCATGTCGATGGGGCACACATCGAAGGCACATCCGTTTTTTCAGAGCCTGGGTAACCAGTGAGAACTGGAAGGTTGTATTGGGAACACCGAGGAAAATATGGAGCTACAAAACTCGGTAAGATGTATAGTACAAAATATTTGAAGCTCTTTTATAGCTAAACTATATATTTAGCATTTTGTTGTATTTTATATATTTATAGAAAGGAAAGAACTCTTCATTCAACATCCTTTTAATTTTCCTCGGTGTCCCTCGTTTTCTGTGGGCTTGTTCCTTCGACTGTTGCCAGGTTGTTGGAGTTGTTATAGTTGTTGTGGTTATTGTTGTTGTAGTTGTTGCTGTGATTGTTGTTGTAGTTGTTGTAGTTGTGATTGTTGCCGTTGGTGTAGTTGTTGTTGTGGTTGGTGTTGTTGGTGCTATTGCTTCGATTGTTGCAAAGTTGGCTTGAGGACGCAAACGCGAACGCGGACGCGGCTAATAACAGTCATCACACACGTCAGACACTCATAAATCCTCAAAGTCAACAAGGCGGAGGGCACGTAACGAGCCTAGGTTCCAGGCTCAAGCTATAGCCTTCAGGTTGCCCCGATCCCCAGGCCCGATTCCAGTTCCAGTTTTTCTTTTCTCAATGGAAAGGAAGATTCAGGAGATTCTAAACGAGCTGCGTTTAAATGTTGTTAACATAACCGACATGCGGCTGAGAGACAGGGCAGCCCAAGGACCGGATTCTAATATGTCCCACACACGGCGAACTCCAAGCATCATCATCATCATCATCGTCATCGATGATGATCGTTATGACGAAGACAGACAACATACTGCAACTTGTTTCAGCCCACAGAGGATGGGAAGAAATACAGAGGAGACGATCAGAGGAGAAATAAGGGGTCCCCATTCATGGGTGGTGCTGTGAGAGGACCCCAAACGCATGTTTATATAATTCTTATTTATGATCGAACAGCGATAAATTCGCATTCCCCTGGTTGCTTGCGTTTTGTTCTGTGGCTTTTTAAATAAATCAAATCAACACGATTCGGAGAAACCACCTCCCATTCTTCTGTGCTGATAAGACCGCGAACCGTATAAAAAAAAATCGAAGAAACACACACCGGGGGAAGAATCTCAGCGGTGAGATCTACTGTTGGGTTCACCTGTTCAGCAGGCAGAGTCTTTTCGGGTTCTTCTCGGACTCTGTTCGAAGCGAATCTTTGTCAGAAGATTCTTCTTGTTCTTTCTTACAAGCAGAGTTTAGAGTAGGAGACCAGTACTCAAGACTCATATTCATATATAGTATAAAGAGTTTCTCTAGAGCTCTTTGGGTTTCAAGATATCTTTTTAACCCCTTCAGCAATTATCCTTAATGTCTTTTACCTAACATCCCAATTAAATGTGCTAACTTCTATATAGAAATTCCTTGAGCTCTTCGTGACTCTCAGCTCGGGAGGCGACACCTTAACTGCCGCCTCTGTCTGCGATACCGATCTTGATCCAGAATGGGAATTCTTTTAGGTTTTTGGTGGCGCTGCCCCCGAGTGTCCTCTCCAAACATTGCGTGTTCTGGCGTCAGTTGTGCTCAAGGACTCAAGGACTGCCTTCGATGACCGATGGCTGTCATAAGGCCAAAGAAAAAAAATTATATATATATATAACTAAAAGGGACGACCATATACGCATATTTTTGCGGTCACCAAGAGAGAAGTGAAGAACAAACAGAAACTTACAACTGCTGCCGTTTTCGCCTGTATTTTTTCGTGTTCGAAGCCCTTTTTCTTCCAAACAGAGAGGAAGAGAGCGGTAGGGGATTCTTGCCCGGAGCCAGAGTCTACAAAAGGTGTTGACCAAACAACAACGGCAGTGGCAGTGGCAATGGCAGTGGCAGTGGCAGCAACTGGCCAAAACACGAGGGGCAAACTGGGTACACGCGTCTTAACAAGAACAACAACACCAGGCCCAGGCCCAGGCCAGCGCCAAGAAGAAGCGTCCCAAGTTGGCCAACAAGCCAACAAGCCAAGCAGCCAGCCAGCCAGCCAGCCAAGGTGAGGGCAGAAACCGAGGGGAAGACGCACGGAGACCGGCCTGCGAAGAGCTGTTGAGCGCATAAAAAACGTTATAAATAACACGCTCGAGCATTTAACGCGCCAAACATGTGTTCCACTGTCCAATTTGTGGTCTGTTTACCTTTTGCCAATGTGCCTCCGCCGCTCCTGGAGTAGCCGGAGCGGAGTCGGAGCAGCCAGGGCATCAGGGAAACGGAGCAGAGATGCCCAGAGATAGGTGCTGACCACTCCCCCGGAGAGCTTGCCAAGGGGGGAAAAAAGTAAAACTAAAGCTTGCCTCAACAGCTGATCCAGCTGAATGATAAAAGCCCACAAAAAAAAGAGGGCAGGAGTGCACGGAAATTTAAATCTCGATTAAAAACAAGCCAAAATGAAATTAAAGCAATGAAAAATTAAAACATAAGACTTAGCTGAGTTATGATTCCAAGTGTGAACCAATAACTACTCTAAAATCAAGAATCATTTTTAACATTTCAAATTTTATAAGGATATCTTCAGAACTTCCAAATTTTTCCCTAAAAACTCTCGTTAACGGACAAAGAGGCAGACGGACGAATTATAAATATTGTTTTTGCACTTTGTAAAATCTACAAGCATTTCAAATATCAAAAAGATATCTCCTGAATTTGCTATATTTTTCCAAAAAAAAAACTCTAGTTAACGGACAAACTGACCAACGGACAGACGGACAGATTATAAATAAGTTGATGAAATACCCATGGCATTTATAGGAAACAGAAGGAAGGGCAGACAGCAGACAGCAGACAAGGAAGCCAAAAAGCCCAGCGGCTTTTGATGATAATAAAATGCAGATACAAACGACACTGGACAAGTGGCCCATAACCATAAGGAAGAGGAAAAGGGAGAAAGACCTTTAAGAAAACAAACAGAGGAAGAGGAGCCAAAGAGACGGAGACGATGAGAGGGATCGGGGGATGAGATCCGATGAGGATGAGGATGAGGATGTGGCTTACCTGGCGCTATAGGGACTCTGATCAAACAAAGAAGACCAACAACAAAACTGAGAACAGGGTTGCCCCGAGGGTTGTGCGATCACATCCCTCCAGGCAGCTGACCTTCTCCCTGTCTCTCCTCCTCTTCCTGCTCTCTCTCTCTCTCTCTCTCTCTTTCTGTCCCTTTCTTCTTTGTGCAGAAATCGCTGAGGCGCCGGCGCAGGGAAGCAGGGAACAGGTTGAGCGAGAGGGATTTGGCCAGCAGAGCGAGAAAAAAAGAGCCAAGAAGAGCTGGATCTCGGGAAAAAGAGGATTGCAAATACCCGGGGAACAGGGGCTGGCAAATGGGGATTAGCCTCGCTTCTATTGTGTGCCCTCAAGTCCGCCATCCAGTTATCTCAATTATGCTAATTAACCGGCACTTTAGAAGCGAGTGACGATTGGTGTTCAGTCAAATATTTACTTCATTTAAGCGAGTACACAAAAGTTATGATTTTGAACCGGATAATATTAAGACAAATTTATTGAAAAATTTGTTAAGACTACTTGAACTGTGGTAAAAGAGTCATTAAATGTAACGAGTACCCTAATGACGAGTGACAATTGACAATAATGTTCTAACGAGTTAAGGAAAAGAGAGTGTTTAATTTTAAGTTTTGACTTTGAGTATGATTACCCATACAAATAATGCCTAGACAAATGCTCAAATGAAACCCAACGAGCGGCGAGTGATGAATAAAAACGAGCGGCGAGTAATGACCTTCCCCAGTCAAGCTAAGGAAATAACGAGTATTTAATTTAAAGGTTTGATTTTAAGTATTTACATTTGATAAATTACCCCTTGAAGTAATCTCTAGACAAATGCTTCTGTAAAAGCCAACGAGTGGCGAGTGATGGATAAAAACAAGCGGCGAGTAATGACATTCCCCAGGCAATGTTTATTACCGCAATTGAAGGTTGTCAATCACGGTTCGGATCTGGCCAAGTTGTTTCTGCCTGTCACCTAACTTGTTCCACTTTCTGTTTTCCCCCTCTTCCTTTTCCGTCTCCCCCCTGTCTCTCCCTGTATCTCACCCCCCATCCCTCTCGCTCTCGCTTGTCCTCTTCCTTTCCACACACGATTGCACACTTGCACTTCCGTTGATGGTGCTGCCGTTGGGGCCGGGAGCATTGCAATTGTTGTTGACTGCTGACGACTGCCTGGCAATTGGCAGTGCAACAAAATAGCTATTGACAAATTATGACCAACTAAAAGTAATTACACGCGACGAGAGCGGGACGGCAGATAACGAGTTCTCTGCGCTGACAACGCGTTAATA
>JAEIHY010000146.1:0-14785 GCA_018904565.1 Drosophila tsacasi
TAATAATACAACACTTATCACAGGTCACAAAACTTTTAACTTTCTTTTACTACATACCTGACTTCTTGTAAAAACAAAAAAAAATCTTGGAAAATGTTAAAAATTACACCTTTGGCAGAAATTGGAGCGAAAAAATATGTTCACTTTGAAAGCTCACAGCTGATCAAATATGTCGACTAAAATACCAAAAATAGTTTTTTTGTGCTAATTAAATATTTAGTTATCGGCGAATTCTAATTTTGGTAAATTTGAACAACAAATTTTTTGATTTTCTTTCGCCAGATCGGCCAAATCGGCCACTGTGCAACGGTGACGTATGCGCGTCGGGCCAACAGGGCGGGGGGTTGATATTGGTACAGCGTCAAGTATTGGCGGCATCTTTTCGGTTCTTCGGGCTTTTTGTTGTATATTTATTTTTTTTCTTTCTACCGCCGAGAAAACAACACTTTTTTCGCAGAAGTAACGAACGTCGATGACGATGCCGACGACGACGACAACGCTGATGTTCGACGTCGCAACGTTCTGGCCGTGCGAGTTAATTTCGCATTTTCGCTCACTCGCTCGGCAACGCTGCTGCTGGCTACTCCTCGTGTGCTCCTCGGTCCGTTCCGATTTTCCGCCGCTTTTCCGCCACACGGATTTTCCGCGATCTCGCCTCGCGGATAAGAAGCCGGCGGACGACCGTATCAGAAGCGTGAATATTATCACCGAATGCGAAAGTGCGGCGAGGTCTGAAAAAAGCAAGCAAAATAAATAACAAAGATCGCAAAGAGCAAGTGTTCTGTATTTGTGAGAGTGTGCCAGTGAATTATCCCCCTTTTCGGCGCAAAAAAGAGATATAAAAACCAAATACGAAATTAAAGTTATAATACTCATCAAACAAAATATTGTGTAAACAAACAAAAAGTATCTTTGGCCTTTAGCAGCTAACAACACCACGAAAATCCAGTCAGAAAGGTGCGTGCACAGAGAATAAATCCAAAACTTATTCAAATAAATAATAAATACGGCGAGCTAAGGTTCAGCTAAGCAAATATTGCAAATATTGCAGTAACAACAATTCGTAGCTGAAAGACGGGGAATTTATTTTGTTCTCGGTCTTTTTTTTTGGCGGCGGAAACAACGTCCGATTTTATTGGATATACAGCTCTATATGTCTGCCCCCTGCATTTGGATCCAATATATAAATATATGCGTGCCTTTTTTGGGGGCGGGCAGCAGGGCGTTTTTGTATACACCACAAGAACCAATTCGTATTTATAAGATTTTATTTAAATATTCAAATATTCAGTTGTTAACGGCTCGTTAAAGCAAATTGCAGCCTTCTTGGCCAGCCAGCAGAAAATAACGCAGAAAATAACGAATTCGTCAGTGCGATCCATTATTATTATTCCCATGCTCGAATTGGATTTGTAAGTTTAAATAAGAAATTAAGAAAAAAGCGAGAGAGAGAGAGAGTTCGCAAAACACACGCGGTCTATCATATAGAAAATCCCAAATACAAAATAATCATTAAAAATTCCAAAGAATTTGCCAAGTAAGCGCCAACGACAACAAATGTGCTGCTCATAAAACACAAAAATATATAAGGAGTTAAATTTTTGATAAAATATACTGCAGGGGAAGCGACACGCTGAATACCCTGGCTGGGACTTCAAGAATTCTAATAATTTTGATATCTGCTTGTGTCAAAGTCGGTATTTATCTCGGTTTCCTAGACCATTCTTATCGGACTTGAGAAATGTGAAATATATGGCCCCGGTTATAACATCTTCATGCTCATAAGACCCTCAACCTCGAACTGACACTTTCAGATAAAGTTTTCTGCTTGAGCTAGAGACGTAGTTGTCAGCAGTTTATATTTTTTATACTAGATATTTTGCTCTTATAAATAATGCATCTTTTAGTGCCCCCTTTCAGCGGACACTCAAAGATATGGTTATATTAGCTAGCTCTCTTTCCATTTTCACATTAACCTTTTAAGGCAAATTTACGGCTGTGACTTATTGACATTTCAAACAATTCTTATCTCATTAAATGGTGCCAAACACAAACATTTAAGGCCGTAGTTGGTGTTAGTATTTGCCATAAACAGAAACTTTATCATTTCACCTTGTTTGGCAGGTATAAATAATATTAATAGTAAAAATGAGACTGAAACAGAAGGAGATTGGAGCTTTAACATAAAAACAAGTTTCGTTTATAAGACTGGTTGGATTTTGAAATACATAACATCTATAATATATTAAAAGAATGCATTTAAAGAGAATCAAGGCTTTTTTTTAGATATATAAAGCTAATTTTATGCGATTTGATTATTCCGTAAGAATATAGTTAAAGCTATTATATTTTAATAAAGTCTATGCTTGTTTATTTTTTATTAACTATATACTAATATCTAAGAATGTTAGAAAATGTTATAGGCAAAAACCGAAGTTGAATGTGGTATGAAACTATTATAATTTACAGTTTCTTTATTATATAAATAAAAAGGTAATTTTTTTTTGGTAAAATAAACATTTAAATTAACCACTAATACCTACGATTCGTGTCTGTATTTTGAAGAATATGTTACAAAACGAGCACAAGAACTATAATTTTTATAATAATACCCATTTCGGGGACAGAAGAACAGAGCACAGTGAAGGAGTCATTTCGTAAATTGAATATAAAAATAAATTGAAATTAAGTATAAGCATTATAAAAACTAACTCAGTTTTCCAAATGCATTATATTTTCATTCATTAATGTATTTTTAGCTTAGTTATTATATATTTAAGCTTAAATTTGACCAAAATAATGGAGGATAAATATTTGAAATCAATTTTAAAAATCTTATACACTTTTATTTCTCAGCTCTATTTCAAGGAATATGTCACAAAACGGACACAAAAACTATACCTTTTTTTATAAATTGCCATAAACTGATTAAGAAAAATAAATTTAAGCTAAAATTATTAACCCCAAAATATCCCATACACCTAAAATTCTCTTCTCTATTTCGGGGAATATGTCACAAAACTGTCACAGAACTATAACAGACTGTCCGCAGGGTATTGAAACGTGTTGGATTCCTTGTCCGAAAAAGTATTTTCATGGCCGGAACGTGCTGGGGATTGTCACCCAGAGAGGGAGAGAGGCAAATGGAACCGGGCCTATACAGGCGTAAGCCGTCCCTGGTCCCTGGTCCACCCCTAACCCATCCCACCCTAGCCTTTCCTGCCCTTTGCGGTTGTCAAACCAATTTACTTAGCTCCCATTCAAACTAAGGCAGCAGCGATATGGCAATTACAACCGATACACAGCAATAGAAACAGTCACAAAAACAGAAACAGCAGCCCAAACTCAAACTGAAACCGAGACGGAAATTTAAAGAATTGAAAGTGAGGTGGAAGAGCGAGGGGAAATTAGAAGGAAAGGGCTGTGTACGTGCCTGAAATTATATCGCCTGCTGCCGGCTGACATCCAAATTGGGGACACAACTCGGAAAGGCTGAGTGAGAGATGAAGGCATTTGCATTTGGTAAATCAATTACACGCCCGAGGAGGGGAATGGGATTTTACTTCACAGCCCAAGGTCACTTTTCCGGGGGGCAGCCCTGCACTTCACACGTTTGCACCCATCAATCAGGCAGCTAGGGGACATATCTATAGCCAGATATATGTCTGGGGTACCAATTACAATCTACTACTCGATTGGTTTGTGGCTAATCCCAGAGACAATGCCAGCCATCCAGCCATCCATCCATCCATGGCGTAGCTGCTGGCCAGGCCAGGCCTTGCCCGGTTAGCCATGTTGGCCATGGTAAGCTGCTTCTTTGGCCATTTCGCAGCTGACAAATGTCAGGGATGATGCCATCGCCACGACCCCGAACTTCCAATTTCCCAGGCTACCAAGCTTTACGAGTGCAGTAAAAAGCAGGGGGCGAGTGGGATAGAGCTCTTCTAAATATAAACCCAACCCACGGAAGGTGGAAATATTCAGGGGGAGTGTAAATAAATCCCTGACAGAAATAAAACATATTTTTTGTGATGGATTAATTTCTGCATTCCGCTGATTACTTCCACGAATGAAATAGATAGAGTAATCCCAGTTAATGCTGTTCGTGATAAAATCTAATGAGCTGAATCTATGACATATAGTATATAAATTTAGGTTTCTGACTCTGAATAGAAGGGTATTGAATAGCCACTGTATCTATATAACCCAAAGCACATTCTTACTCAGCTTAAATCGAAAACGAAAACGAACTTGTCAAACTGCATTTACTTGAAAAATGAGAATGACTTGAAATGGCATCAGAGTGTCGTTAACCAGAGAGGAGAGCAACTCAATTGGATTTTCACAAGCTATTTTCCTGCAAAACAATTAAAATTCTGTTTCGCCTGCAGAAACCGTATTTGGGTTAATCAAAACTTGAGTAAAATGTTGCCCCTAAGCAATTTTTAATTGCCGGGGAGAGAGGGAGTTGAGTTCGAGAACTTTTGCATAATCGCATAAATCCAAAATCGATGAAAAACAACCGAGGACAGCTACGTAGAGCGACATTTTCATTTTAAGATTTATATTACTGATTGCTGTCTAGACTCTAGACCATATTACGTTTATCGTGATTTAGGGGCAAATCCAGAGAAACGTTTTTGATGCTATTATGAAAATATTTCGCTTAGATTAATGACCTCATTTAAAAGAACAACAAAAAAGCGAATAGAAATTCGAGTAGCACGCAATATGAAATGAATTCGCGGCATATTAGCCACATTTTCCTTTGTTATAAAGACATTATGAATATATATAAAAGTATTTTGGCATGATTAATCATTTGCTTGGATACTATGCAAAAAAAAAAGCAAGCAGATGCAGGTATAATGGAAATTGAATGTAAGATGTAGTACCACATTTTTTGCACTCTGCCGAGACCTGGCATTCCCGTTGACTTGGCAACTATTTATCATCGCTCGTTACCTTCGGCCAGAATTAATTCACTTTTGTGCATTTCCACGCTGCATTCCTTTCGAGATACTTTGGGGAAGGCAAAAGCAAACCAGAACTTATGTTCAAGTAAGGAAAAACTTTTGTTCCGGCACGAGTTCAGAACACAAAAGTCGGGGAAAACAAAAAAAAAAGTCTGAAGTTGAGTGAGTGGAACTTGGCGATTTCCCCCAGCTTTTCCCTGAACTGACTGACCACAAGGATTCCCAGCAAGTCCCGGGCTGTCACTGCCGCTGGAAAATGCAAAATGCCCAATGGAGCATTAATTAATTCGATAGTCCACGGCTGTCAATTTTGAAGTATTTACATAAATTTGACATTAATAAACCACGAGCATAATGCCGGCCGGATAGCAAATTGAGTGTGAAATTTTACGCGCCATTTAGCAGGACGAAGTTGGAGGCTGGAGTATGAGTAGGGGAAGACTTGATCCTTGATTCTTTTAAGGTGAAAAAACAGTGTGGAGGTTGTGGAAAATGCGGAAATACGGGGCACTCACTCGACACTCGGCACTCCGGACTGCGTAAGGCATTTAGCTTGGCTGTCAATTGCCTAGAAATAAATTATGAACACGCCCACGTGCCCGAAGGAGGCGATGGACGGGGGGCGGGGTAAATGGAACCAGGCCAAAAGTGAAGCCAAATAGACATGTTCTTCGTCCTTAGGCAGACTTTCTGGAATTATGCTGATATGTTCGCACATGTATACATAATTTTCGCCAAAGAATGGCGCTTAAGCTAGTGCCTGCCGCCTGCCGACTGCCGCCTGACAAGCTGCTTTTTCCTCATTTTTATCTCCTTCGTCTTCGTTTTCCCAGCTTTTTCCGGAGCCAAAGAGTTTCGTTCTCACTTAATTGTTGTGCCACATCCTCCAGTATGTATGTCTGCAAATATGTATGTTTCATATCACAAAAGAGGAATTCATCGCGAGATGTAGCAACTTGAAATTATTTGTGCGAATTTCAGCGAGGGCATCACAAAAATTAAAAGCATTTCCAGGCAAACAAATCTCGCTTATACCCCTCGACGCATCAGGGAATATATGTATATGGTATAATCCCAGGGGTGTGTCGCCATTTTGGCAGCACACAAAAACCGGAATATATTAACCAAATTCAATTGATTGTGGTTTTTTGCATTTTTGGTGTAAATACCGGGGGTTAGGTGCTTTTAAATAAATGCCCACAAATATTATTCATATTTTTTGGCTAAACCATTCGAGGCGTTTGATTTTTGCATTGGCTCCCCCAATGCAAAAAGTTGTTAAAGTGCCGGCAGGAATTGGGGCTATTAAAGTGCAGCTCCATTCATTGTTTTACTGCCTTTTTTTCTACCAATAGTGATCAATTTGAACAGGAATAAATTCTTAGATGAACATTATTGATATTAAGCTGAAATTATACATTGTAGTTTAGAGTTTTGTTTGCTTTAAAATAATTTAATTACAATAGTTTTTAATAGAAGCAAAAATAAAAAGATTCAAATGTATAAAGCTAATTTTGATTTAAATAAGACTGATATTCAAATAGAAAATCACAGATTTATTATAACTAAAGCATTTTTACTATTTTTTTTTACGGTACATTATTCTGTGATGATTTGTTATATGTTGAAGCTAAAAATTATCCTTAAGCATATTCCAATACCCAACATATTTATTACAATTAGAAATTTCAAGAACTTAGCTTTCCGAGTTGTTTCTCTGGTAAAATGTAGTTTATATTTTTAGCTTTAAAAAATTAAGCAAAAATACTTTTTATAATGAAATCTTGTGCTTAATAATAATTATAATTTATTATTTGTTTATAGGAGAAAACACAGAAAATAAACTGATTTTATTATTGAAATTTAGTGAGAAATAATAGTAGCAATATTCCTAAAAAAAAATTAAGCAAGGGTTCAGTATTTTTCAGGCTTTCCAATAAGTTGCAGTTCTATCTAGGAATAAATAAATAACTGTGTTACTATTCGAAATTCCTTCAACAAATTTGTTTCAATATTTGAGCCCACTTTCCTATACGACTTCTTTATAAATAATTACATTTTATTTTATTTTTTTTATATAAGTAGAAAAAAAAAATTAAATATATATAATCCGATCCACTAAATAATTTTACTGCATTCTAAAAAATCCATTTAGCTCAGGTGCAATATTCCTTGAGGCTTCTCCATAGATTGCAGTTAGAGCTTGAAAATCATGTATAGTTTTTTTAGTATATTAAAAAAAAAAGCTATTTATTTAAAATATAAATCCCCTTTCCCATGCCGAGTTTCCTTTTAGAGTAATCAAGAAAAAGACCTCTTTGGCCGCAACTATTTCATTCATATATTTACGAAAACAATATATGTTCACTCGGGATAATCAAAGAATAAAAATAAATGTAGGTGCCAGAGAGTTCCATTTCAATATTGATGTATATATATATACACATATCGGATGGCATGAATACACTTTTCCCCTGCCCATCGACCGAGGGTCCAATAATAATAATAAGAAATATTCGCCTTTTCGCATATTGCCAAGTTTTTATTCGCCGGCAGACGGGTAACCCATACATATGTAAATACGCGCCCACAGCTGCTACTTCTGGATGTGTAAATAAGCGCGTTAGACTTAAAAAAAAACGTTGACAGGAGCGAAAGGATGATGGGAAAAGGAGCCTCCTGCTCCACCTGCCAGGATTGCGCCTTGCCTTACCTTTCCTTCTTTATTTTTTGACGCCGTGGCCGTCATCTTGGTCTTATTGCCAGCATTTTGTAAATGAATAGGAGCGCACTCACACACACACATACGCGGGCCCCTACACTTTATGTTTGTTTACAATTTTGCTCTCTTCTCCCCCCCTTCTCCGTGTATGTGTGTGTGTGTTTATACGGGCCCGGGACACACACTGGGACACGTGTTTATTTGTTATTGTTAACCTTACCTCAAACACACTCTTTTATGACATCCAATGGCAGACTTTTCCCCCAGCCGCGCCACGCGGCGAATGCGTAATTATTTCGATGACGTCACAAGACGTCAGATGGAAACCAAAGAACCGGCCAAACCATCAAAGTTCCAAGTTAATTTCCATCCAGCTCGTAGTTTTCAGCCAGAACTTCCTTTTGCCCGCGAAACTTCAAAGCTATTTTCCGTTGATGAATGAAAACTTTTAACGTTGCGGGAAACGAGGAAACCCTTCAGATACTGACACTAAGGGTAGTTCGCGAAGAGGCAGAGGCAGAGGCTGTCGGTGCCGGGGCGGTGCTGAATTTTCAATATAATTTTCCCATCATTTTGCACGAAATTGAAAATTTACGCTCAACTTTATTTTCGGGTTTAATTTGTGCGCTGCCAGTCTGCTTGCCTGCCTTATAGCCCGGCAAGGCTCAGCTGAGACACACCCTGTCGTAAACAGGGTGTTCCAAAAGGGAAACATAAAACATTTTCTTATCAAAGTATTCATCAAATAAAAGCAGCTGCCTTACACAGCAAATTATAGACATCGTGTTTTAAATGAAGAAAATTATAGCGTTTTTGAATCGCATAAAAATGTGCTTAACAATAATTGATTAATAATACTAATAATATATTTTAAAATCATATAATTCATAATAATTTATATATTCAAGCTGCGAGGTAAGGTGAGAAGTTGTAGCACAAACTCTTTACTTTTCAATGCATTTAATATCAGTGAATCTTTTAATAGATAATATTTATTGGTTTATTATATAGTGTGTTTTGTTTTATTTATTAACCATATTTCTTTATATTTACTTATTAATAAAAACTTAAATTAATTGAGGTTTTTAAATTCAAAGACCGTCTAAGGAATTCAAGGAAACATTAAGGATTTTAAAACGCTTAAATAGGGATCTCAAAGTATGGTATTACATTTTATTGTTAGTTTTTTTCTGATAATGTTATATTTTATTAAATAATTTTGTACACCTTTCTAAAATTTAAAAAAACTTCACAAATTCATTTAGTAACCCCGTATAAATCTTTCATTAATTACCTTAGTACATATTTTAATATAAACATTTATAAATAAATTATTTGTCAATAGAATATTAACAAATATACCTAATTTAATCAAATAATTAAAATGCTTAAATAATCCTAATCTATGAAATATGACTTCAACCTTCTACTTTCAGAATAAATACTCTTTGCACTCTGCACACCCAAACTGCCTCTCATTATCAATCTTATTTATTTTAAATACTCCAAAAATTTTAAAAGAATTAGAAAATGCTTTAATATTTTCAACTTTCTTGGCTTACCATTTTTCTCCTTCTGTAGCTAAACTTTTGTATGCGTGATTATTAAAATATTGCACACATCCGTGGGGTAAACGAGTCGAGGGAGTCAAAATTTATGTTCAATTGTAATCAGATTGATTCCTCGCGGAGCGGGAGGATTGGGGTGTGCAATTTGTATAATTGATTTAAGATTGCGTGTGCTTGGGAGTCGCGGATATAGCTCTTAATTGGAGAAAACTCCTGGGTTATCCCCGGCCCCCCATGCCCAAGAAAATAGGTTAGCGAAATTCATTGGAATTTCACTAGAGCAAAATCTACATAATAAACCTACATAATAATTAGTAAATGTTGATGTGTAGTTGTTGCTGGCTGGCTGGCTGGCAGTCTTGATTCGTGACACATTTTTGTTTTCATTTTCGTATTATTATACTGCTGTTTTTGTGGGTCTTTTGTTTGGGAAGTCCCGAGACTTTCAGTCGAGGCAGAGCGATAAGGCACGTCTGGAATTGGGTCGTGTTTTGCTCGAAATGTTCATGGCAAAACTTTCCCTTTCCCCATTTGCCGTGTTGCCGCCTTTTTCCGGCTTTCCCGGCAGGTTCGCACTTTTATTAGCCCCTGGCATGAAATTCCTCTGACTTTGACCGAAGTTACTGCTCCACTTTCCCTTTGGTCCCGACTCATTGCCACTTTTCTTGGGCCCAGGCTTGGGCTTGGGCTCCCGATGATGAAACAAACAATAAAATGTGACATTTCCCTGCCAAAAATTATTTGCTTTCCGCTGTAGGTCGCGGACAATTGTTTGCTGGTCGTTGAAAGTGAAGGGAAATTGGGCCAGGACGAACCCTTTTCTGGAACGAGACTCAAAAAGCATGGAGTGTACTTTTAGGCGCAAAAATGAACACAAAAGTTGTGACCAAAAAAAAGGGCGAAGAGCTAAAATAAAGCTTAGCACTTAAGGGATTCGGATTGATGTTCGTTTGACATTTCATTGATGAACCCCTTTTTCGTAAATGAACAATTTGACAATTTTCAATTGTTTTTATAAAAGAATTTTATGTTATACTAATGGAATTCCTTTTTAACCTTTTGGCATTCCATATAAAATATTCTGTAGTTTACAATTCATTTTGTGATGGCATGAAATGAATTGATATCTACAAGTATAAATAAATTACTGAATCCAGGGAAGTTCCCTTTGATTTATGTTTTTCAGTAGTAAATACTTACAAATTTCTATCAATTAGAAGACTGACTTTTATATATGTGACTAGTTCAACAGTTTTTAATACAATTAGAAAATTAAATACAGATATTAAGGCATCCCTTTGTGGCCCATTATTTTGTGAAATTTTCTGGTTATATATACAAAATTAAACACTAATTTACAATACTTTTTGTGACTTCAGGCGATGAATTTACTTGCAAAAGAATAAATAAATTATGGCTTTTATAAATGTTTCTTAGCAGGAAATATATTTAAAACACTTCATCGACTGGCATTTATATATGTAAGAAAGTGCAATAATTTATAGTCCAACTAAAATTAAATACAAATATTAAGGCATCCCAAGCTAGCACATTAATTTTTTAACTTCTTTGCTTATCTATATGACATAATGAATAATTTTCACTTCATTTTGTGATGTCAATTAATAAATTTACAAGTTTAATTAAATGAAGTCTTTCAAAGGAATTTCGGTTGATTAATGTCTCTTAGCAGTAAATAAATGCAATCAATTTAAACCTTGACATTTATACTACATATTAGAGAAATAAAAGCTCCTTTTTGCACAATTATAAACAGCTTTAGAGAGCAATCTCGTTTTCATTTCCTAATGGCTGCAATTATTCCACCCTTAACTCCCCAAAAATTAAGCTCAAAGTCAACACACAATATAATTGAACATAAACTCTCGTTACGAACTTTCGGTCGCTCCAAATGCAATTGAAAAAGTTGCTCACAAATCTAAATACAAAGAACTACTTTTGTGAAGCTATTTTCTGGACATGAGAGGGCCGTAATTAAATTGCCAAAAAAAAAGGCCAGCAAAATAGCAACGAACTTGAAATGGAAACCCAAAGCGTTGCAGTGTGTTGCCTTCGACACGAAAGCAATTTCAGAGCCGCCTTTTGTTGTGGCCATCCATAAAATATGAAACATGAAAACTAAACAAGCGAGAAGCACTTCAAAGGGGCCTGAGTGCGGAGTGTGGGTGGAAAAATAACTTTTGCAACGTAATAAATGCAGCATTGAAAAGAGTGCACTTGGAGGCACCACTGGCCCCGCATCGATATGTGTATCGAATCGAGAAATAATGCCCAGCCCTGGTCTCGGCCCTCTCGAGTGGAGTTCGGGACCTCTGGCCCGGCACTTTCCCTGACCTGACACACATATAATTTCCCCCATGCAACTTTTCGGACCCGGCTTCCGTGAGATACGGATCACGGATGCCACGTGAAAAAGTTACGGATTTTGGAGGTCCGAGCCGCAGCTTAAATAACTTTAATAATAACAGCATATTGGGGCTCAGTCTCATGGTCTGGATTTTTGTGCAAAAACTATGTGCGTGTTTTTTTTTATATAGGCCAATTATCTGATAGAAAATGTGCATAGAATGGATTAGACAAATTGGAAAGCGCTGAAGCGTATGCAACAGTTTCCACAGTTGCCATAGAGAAAACTTACATGGAAAGCGGAAATTTCGGATTTATTCGTGGGAAGAGTGTTTCCGGTTGATAAAGAAGAGCTTGGAAACAATAAAATAGATCAAATTATATCTTGTGGTTAGCTAATTATGGGAGTTTTAGTAACTGAAATTAAATAAATGTTGTATTATCTGGGGAAATTATCAAGGGAAATTAAAATAAATAACAAAATTAGGATGCATTTTTTGTTTAAGGTCCTTTTTTATTATATGTATTATGTATCGAACTTAGGCCCTTGTTCTATTCATTAACTTAAAATGTATTACTATTTTTATTGCCTTAATTTTAGGGGTATATTATATACTTTTATTATAGTAATAAATTGGTTTATTTTTACTTATAACAAATGTATAGCATACTTTTAGACACCTGTTCATGAAGTTTCAAAATCTTGGTGTTTTCTTAAGCACCACTCTATATTTTTTGTATTTATTTATATTATTTATTAATATAAATATCAGAATTTCTATTCATTTACCCAAATAAACCAAAAAATCTCTATTTTTTTATTAATAACCCACCTCCAACTGCACATTTTTCAGTGTAAAATACTCAACAAAATACCTTTGCTATCTCAGCTTGGCTTCTCGATAAATGAACAAAGAATTGGGATGCTCCACATACCGTGTCTCTGTTGATATTGATTAGGCGTACGAACCTGATAAATTCACGAGTCTTGTAAATTAGAGAGTTCTTGCCATTTCTATGGCTGTGCGCCTCTTCTCGCCGGCAAACAATGGGCTCAGGCAAAGGAACGTGCCACGACTCCACTGCGTTCCCTTGAGAGCACCTCCACTGTACTCCACTTGGCCGCCCGCCCTCCCAAAATCCTCAATCCTCCAGCTGCGAGACCCCAACCTCCTGGCTTAAGGACCGTCCCTACACACCTCTGGCTGGTCTGTGAAATACCCTTTCCTCCTCGACAAAGTTGCACTTTTTTTTGTGTTTGAGCAGCATTTGTGGGGGATCCAGTTGGGGTTCCTAAATTGGATTTAAATTGAAAATCGAATTAAGGTACTTGTCCTGCGATTTATTTAATTTATGTGATTCGAATTGGATTAGTTAGAGGATAAATGAAAGTAAGTCTAATTGAATTGGGGTTGATATTGTATTTATTAAATCTTTTTTAATTAGGTTCGATTGGGATTTGGTAAAACTTTAAATAATTACATTCAACAATCGCATTATTCCCCTTATACAGTCCACTTAACCCAATATTTGTTTCCCTTAATGAGGTATTAATTAAAGCTGCAAAATGACAAACTCATTGTACATACGAGTACATATATAACAAGGCTTAAAATAAATAATTTATAATTATTTAGCATTCAATTTTACTGACACTTTTCTCCTATTGTTTCGGGATCACAAATACATAGTTGATGAACTCTCTAGCATTTTAGCCAGAAATTGAATTGATTTCCTGTTTACAAATGCACTGAAACTACCGTGCAAAAAACTTTTCACTGCATATTTTGGCATTCAATCCCCTCCCAGTGGTCAAAATCGCGGAAAATGGAAAAAAAAATAAATAGAAAAAAGGGCTGGCGAAAGTGACCAATTGCATATTGAAAGGGCATTTCCGCTTCGTTGGCTCCCCGGCTATCCAAATGGCATTCTTGTACTTGATGCTTCTTTTTTATACGCTTCCTTGCTTACGCCCGGTGTCATCCCCCCGTGAATCCAGCGGCCCCCTTTTGTACACAGGACGAGGACGAGGACGAAGCCAGGACTAGAGCTTTTCGTTAGCTTCAAACGAGCATTTCGGGCCCGCCAGCAAAAAGCTGTTCATAAATTGCATGTTGGCTTTTGTGTTGGCATGTCGCCCGCCCCCCGGTCCCGACCACTCCCTCCCCGCCTAAGTGGATGTGTGCCGGTGTGTACTCCATTTGGTTTTTTAATAGACCCTGCTTCTCGCATTTAAACTGTTATGCTTGGCCTGGTCTCTGGTCTGCTCCCGACTGCTCGGACTGCTGCTTGGGTCTGTTGTGGGCACAAAGGACCCTTCTCCTGGCTTTATCGTTTAAGCCAAATCAGTGTCGAGCTTTGGCACACATCCTCCTTGGCTCCTTGACTCCGCAGGGAGTGGAGTGGAGTGGAGTGTGTGGGCGTGTGTGTGTATGAGTGTGTGTGTGTGTGGGCGGGGGATCGATTGTTGTGGTAGCCGAAGCGCAGCTAACTTCAGTATAAATTTACAATTTTAACCCCTGCCCAACGGGGGATCTGAACACCATCAATTTCAGGTAACTCCCCTGAGCCAGGTGGGCGTTTCTGGCCGGCAATTAGCGCCATCAGGAGGACACATATTAATGGCTTCGCGAAGCGAATGTAATTAAAAACAAGTTAATTAGTGTAGCTGTGGGCTGAAGAGTAAATAATTTTAGGACTATGCTAAAAAAAAGTGATAACTTATAGTGCAAATTGTAAGAGGCAATAATGGAAAATATTTATTATTTTTATTATATTAACATCTTGATAGAAACATTTTCTAAATATTTAATAGCAAAATATGTTATTAAATTCCACAAATTTTGGATAATGATAAATCATTTCGGGAAATTGAAATAGATTTTGATAAACAAATTAGATACAAAATTGCTTACAACTTACCTACATTACTCTTAAACGTGAAAAATAAAAGAGAGAATAAATTGTAATTATTATGAAAACAAAAACCTGGCTCAGATATGATTTAGATATTATACTCTATATTTTTTCTTACTTAGCTAAGACAGATAAATCTTTCGGATTCTGCAGTCATAGAAGTCATAGTTTTAGAGTAGAAATACGAGGGTCGTTTGATAAGTCCGTGACTTTTTGAATAAAATATATTTTTTTCG
>JAEIHY010000161.1:0-36978 GCA_018904565.1 Drosophila tsacasi
CTGGCCTCCGCTTTGCTTTTGTGGTACGAGGAGAGCTCGCGCATGCGGGCCAGGCGAGCTTCTTGCTCGGTCTCCTGGGCACGGCGTGATTGTTCCTTTTCGCGTTGCTCTCTCTCCCTTTGTTCTTTCTCGCGGAGGAGTTCCTTTTCGCGTTGCTCCTTCTCTCTTTGCTCTTTTTCCCTTTGTTCCTTTTCCCTTTGCTCTTTTTCCCTTTGCTCTTTTTCTCGCACCTCCTTCTCTCTTTGCTCCTTTTCCCTTTGCTCTTTCTCTCTGATTTCCTTTTCCCTTTTCTCTTTCTCGCGCAGCTCTCGCTCCTCGCGCTCTTTCTCTTCCCTCTCTTCGAGTGCCTTCCTCTCTCGCTCGCGCTCTCTCTCCTCTTTGGCCTTGCGCTCCTCCCTTTCCTTCTCCTCCTGAGCGGCCTTGCAACGCTCTTTCTCCTCGCGTTCATGCTGCTTGCGCAGCTCCTTCTCGCGCTTCTCCTTCTCCTGGCGCTCCTTTTTCTCGCGCTCCTTCTCCGCCTTCTCCGTCGACTCTTCTGGGTCGGTGGAGTCGTCTTCGATGCGGGGAGTGGCCGACTTGGAGGACAGGGAGGTGGCCGAGTTCTTGCGCTTGTCGGAGGAGGACGAGGACGACGAGCTCTTGTCGGACTTGCTCTTGCTCTTCTTCTCGCCGCCATCCGAACGATTGTTGTGTTTGCTGTGGGACTTATCCGGGTTGCTGCTGCCGCTGCCGCTGCTCTTCTTGGAGCCGGAACTTGAGGCTTGGCTGGCAGCAGCCGCACTCTTCTTTGGCTGCTCCTCCTCTGCGGAGTTCTGCGGCTGCGTCGGTGGCTTTTGTACATGTGTGGCTGCGGCTGCTGAGGAACTGTTACCGTTGGACGAAGATGAAGATGATGTGGTTGCTGGTGCAGAGGTGGCTGCTGATGCTGACAGGGTGCCAACGTTGGTGCTGCCTGGCACTGAGGCCGACTTCTGCAGCTGCACTCTGGCTGGCGGTGCTTCGGGTACGCTCAAACTCTTGGTTAGATTGCTGCCAGAAGCAGCAGTGGCTGCCTGTCTCGAGGACGACGACGCCTGCTGCTTTCCCATTTCCGGTGGAGGTGGTGGTGCGGGCTGCACAGCTGGCGGTGGCGCTGCTGTGTTGGGCAATGGCGGGTGACTGGGAAACGGATATTGCAGACCCTTGCTGGGTCCCGACGACGACGGCGAGGCTGATGCGGTGGCATTGCTTCCTGCACTCGCTGTCGCTGCTGCTGCTGCTGACGCCGCCGCTGTTGTTGTGGGCTTGGAGAGCTGTGCCAAGGCAGCTGAGGTGGCAGCCGCTCCACCCACCGAGGGCGACGGCGAGGGGCTGTTGTAGGGCGACATCGAAGCCTGGGGCGAGTTCATCGGCGACAAACTGCTCAGCCTCTGAAGTAATCCGCCCGTCTTGCTGCCCGCGGCGGACGAGTTGACAAGCAATCCTCCTCCACTGCTGCCGCTGCTGGCGGCGGTGCAGTTCCCGATAATGGGCGTCGTCTTGGTGGCCGCCAGATTGGGCAATGCCGGAGAGGTGTTGCCGCTGCAAAGGCCTCGCGCCACACCCGCTCCCAGGGAGGAACCCACGAGCAGGTTGCCGGCGGCGGCGGAACTCGAGCCCAGGGCAAAGTCCGAGCTGGCGGGATCGTACCATTGGTTCTTCTTCAGCCGCTGGAAGTCATCGTCGAAGATGCTCTTCTTGGCCAGCACGGATTTCACAATGTCCGAGGGCTGCAGCTCGTCAATGTCCAGGAATTTGTGGCGGGAATTGCTCGTGGTGCTGGACGCTGTGCCGCTGGAACTGTTGCTGTTGCCGGAGCCAGAGCCCGAGCCCGAGGAGCTCGCCTGGTGCGAGTTCAGCCCGCCGCTGGCGCTGCCCAGGTTCATGTGCATGGACAGCTGCCAGGACGGCGTGGAGGCGCTGGAGGGCGTGTGGCCGGAGTGGCCGTGCTCCCGGCTGCTGCTGCCGCCGCCCGACCATCGCTCGTAGTTCTCCTCGAAGTTGCGCAGCCGTTCGTCCAGCGAGGGACTTCCCCCTGCATTGTGGCCCTGCGGCACATCGGAATCACTCGAGTTGGAGCTGAGAGAGCGCGGGCGCGCAGGACTGGCCATCAGGCCCGAGTTGGAGGATGATCCCTGCAGCTGCTGTTGCAGCGACTGCTGCTGCTGCTGTTGCTGCTGGTGGTGATGGTGATGCTGGTGATGGTGGTGCTGGTGGTGCGAGGAGGAGGAGGAGGACGAACGCCAGTAGCGCTGGAGCGAGGGGCTGGGCAGGAATGCAGATCCCGAGCCGGAGCCCACGCCCTGGCTGGCGTTTAGACTAGAGTTGCTGAGGGAGCAGGCGGCGGCGGCGGAGGAGGAGGCTGACGCCCCCAGCAAGGAGGAGCCTTGCTGCTGCTGCTGCTGGTAGCTGCTGCCACTGCCACTGCCTCGTGACTGCTGCTGCTGAAAGAAGAGCACTCCGAACTTGGGCAGCGGCAGCCACATCACCTCCCGCACTCGCTCGCGCGCCCTTTCCCTGGGCGGCGGCAGCCGGCGCGGCTCTGTGGGCAGCACTTCGGGCCGCTCGTCGCACAGCGGCGTCCCAGGCCGCGATCCATCCGCACTCTCGCCGCCGCTGGCCTCGTGCGAGTGATGGGAATGTAGCTGGTGGCCCCGGCCCCGCGAGGCGTGGTGGTGGTAGTCATCCGCGGCCGTGAGACTGCTTATTCCGACCAGACCAACCGAGTTGCCAGACGAAGCTGTCGCCGAAGCGCTGCTGCTGGTGCTGCTGGGCTGCTGCATTGTGGTGGTCACCCGCCTCCGCTTCGCCGCCAGCGAGGCGTTCATCAGGTGGTGCTGCTGCTGGTCCATGCTGCTGGCGCCCACGAGACCGTGCCGAAAGGCCGACGAGCTGGAGAGCGCCGTGAGGGCGCCCACATCGATCGAGGGTCGCCGGCAGCTCAGCATCATGGAGGGCGGGCCACCGGCCAGGGGCTGATGGCCGCCGGGGAACTTCATGCCGGGCGAGCCTCCCGTCGTCGTAGTCGTCGTCGTCGGCGCTTCAGAGACCCGCCGTATCTCGCTCTTGCGGTTGAGGGGATCGTGGATCACATCACAGTTGGAGGAGGAGGAGGACAGGGGCAGGGGACCGGCGCCCGTGGACGCCTCCCCGCTGGCATTGGAATGATGGTGGGGATGGTGGTAGTCCATTTTGATGCGCTTCCGCGGACTGACCACGCCCTCGTCCCCACTGGACGGGCACTCCTCGAGTTGGTCGGGCAAATGGAAACGCTGATTGTGCAAATCTTTGGTTGGCTTACCGCAACGTCTCCGGCTGAGGGATACTGCTCCTCCCGCGTCGAGCGCATCTCCACCACTCAAACTATTAACAGCGGGACCCAGGCGCGCGATAACCGGCGAATCGGAGCGAATCTCCTCATCCTGCGACGGATTCCCCGCACAGCTGCTGCTGCTGTTGTTGCTGTACTCCTCGGAGTTGCGAAACCGCGCCCGCGCTCCACCCACATCGTTGAAGTCAAAGTCGATGGTGTGCCGCGCACTTCGGGCCATTCGCATCCTTTGCACCAGAGCAGCGGACATCGAACTGGAAGAGGAGGAGGAGGAACCAACCACCGAGGGCAGCGCCGTTACCGAGGGCAGTGCTACGCCGGAGACAACAGCGGAGGCCAGGCTCGGCGCGGGCATTGCACTGCTCGCAGAGTTGCTGCTGTTGGAGGCGCTGCTTTGGTTGGTTGTACTTCCACTGCTTCCCGCCGCTCCACCTGGCGTGTTGCTCGGCGAGCAGCCATCGTTGGAGTTGTTCTGGTGGCGGCTAAAGGACGAGGCCCGCGAACGAGACTGCGAGGAGGAGGAGGAGGACTCGTAGCGGGCAAAGCGCGAGGAAGAACCTGGAAGCAGGAAAGTGTTTATCAATTAGTAAATGAAGAAGGGTTTCTCCTGGTTTCTCCTTCTCAACTTACCCGCACTCTGTTGCTGCTGCTGCTGTTGCTGCTGCTTCTCCTGCTTATCGTAGAACGCATCCTGGCACTCCCGCGAGGCAAAGTCCACCTGCAGCTTCCTGCCGCGCATGATCGTGCCGCGCATATCCTTCACCGCCGCCTGGGCATTCTGCACTTGGTCGTAGAGGACCAAGGCCAGCTGCCTGCTGCGATCGATGCTCACCTTGGTCACAGTGCCGAAGCGCGTGAATTGCGATTGGAGAAACGACTCGGAGACCTTCTCGCCGACGCCATCGATCCACACACAGTTCGTGGGCATCGATTTGCCAAAGCCAAGCTTAATCCTGTTGCTGCCCAGATGCTCGCCGTCCATTTTGCGCATCGCCTTCACCACGGAGACAATGTCCGAATACTGACAGAAGGCGTAGGCGTTGAGGCCCTGCTTCTTGATGTCGATCTCGATGATCTCGCCGAAGCCCTCGAAGTGCCCGCGCAGCTCGCCGGCGGTTATGTCCTTCTCTAGGTTCCCGATGAACAGCGTGCGCGTCGATTTCGGATGATACTCGTCCAGCTCGGCTTCGTACGGCCGGAACTCGTTGTCCTCGACGTCGTAGCCCTGGTAGGGCTCCACCTCGATCTTGCAGCCGAAGAAGTGCTTGTCGTGCGACACCTCCAGCGCCTTCTCGACATCGTCGGGCTTCTTGAAGCAGACCAGAGCGTAGCGCTCCGAGTTCTGCCCCACCACCTTCACCCACGTCACCTTGCCGTGCTTTTTGTACTCGTGGAAGAGGCCATCCTTGAGGGACGTGTCCGAGGAACGGGCGGGCAGATTGCGGACACGTATCGCCAGCGGCCGGTTGTCTTCGGAATGCACCACGGGATTGGCTGTCAGGCAGGAGGAGGAGGAGCCGCTCGAGCTGCTGCTGCTGCTCGACGATGAACTGGAGCCGCAGCCGCCGCCGCCGGTGCTGCTGCTGGCGGTGGCAGCATTGCCACTGGGATTTGAAGAAGAGTTGCCTGAAGGGAAAAGATAATGAAAGTTAATATAAATTTCTGGTTCCTATTCGAGGGATTTACTCACTCGTCACTGCCACAGACTGCAGGCTGCGTCCGCCACGACCCTCCGCCAGCATCATCGCACAATTGCCCGCAGACTGGACGGGACTGGACGCGTGCGAGTGGGAGGAAGAGTGCGAGGAGGACGAGGAGCTGTGCGAGCTGCTGTAGCTGCTCGGCGAGCGCGAGTGCGAGCGACTGGAGGAGGTGGTGCTGCGTCCGTGGTGCAGGTGGTGTCGCGTCCGAATCGGATGCGACGAGGGCATCCCATTGTCCACGGAGGCAGAGGCAGAGGCAGCAGAAGCGGCAGAAGCGGCGGCAGCGGCCAATGCAGCGGCCACATTTAGAATGTCACCGCTGGCGGCCGCTCCCCCCGTCGATCCTGCTCCCGTAGCTGCTGCAGCAGATGCTATCGTTGGCATCGTGGGCGTTGCCGTGTTTATTGTATTATTTAAACTATTACTACTAAAACTATTGTTTGTGATTGTACTTGTCGTCGTCAGTGGAGTAGCCGCTCCTCCCGGCGATTCCGAACCAGAGCGTGCTCCCGCCGCCGATCCCACGCCCGCTCCCTTGAGCAGCTTATTGAGTTTGCTGCTGTGCAGGAGCATCTTGCGCGCGGAGTCATCCGCGGCACTGCCCGCATACGCCACACTCCGATGCACGGCCGTGGTCTGCGACTGCGATTGCGACTGGATCTGGATCTGTGTCGGTCCTTGGGCGGGAGATGGGCAGCTTCCTCCTCCTCCGGCCGCCGGACTGCTGCTGTTGCTGTAGTGCGGGTGTTGAGGATTCTGAAGGTGCGGATGCGGGTGCTGCTGGTGATTGTTGCTCATCATTGCAAAGCCACCGGCTGCCGAGGCGCCGGCATTGCCACTGCCACCAGGACTTTTCAATTGGGCCGTCGTCGTCGTCGTCGTTGCAGCAGCAGCGGCGGCTTCGTACCATGACTGTGGTGGTGCCACCCGCGCGCTCTGCTGATTCTGGTGGATATTGTGGCTGCTGCTCCGGTCGCCTAGCGCCTGCGGTGCCCCAGCTCCAGCTCCAGCTCCAACGCCCCCCGATCCAGATCCTCCAGCACCAGCTGTGGCTGCTGTCGTCGTCGTCGTGTTGCTGCTGCTGCTGTTGCCGCTGTTGATACCGCCGCCGCCGCTATGACCGCTGGCAGAACCATTCCTGTACAGGCGATCTCTATTGCGCGATCTCTCTGAGGATGCTCCTCCTGCTGCTGCTGCCGCCGATGCGGATGCTGCTGCTGCTGCCGCTGCTGCTAGGGACGCGGAAGCGGACGCTGACGATGGACTCGAGTTGGCGTTGGAATTGGATGTGGACAAGGAGGCGGAGTTGCCCGTCTGGTACTGACTGACTAAGCGGCTGCTGGTGCGGTCGTAGTAGTTCCTTTCGTAGCTGTTTGTCGGTGGTTCCTCTGTAGACCTGGAAAGGGGAATGAATGAAATAGGTCAGTTTTATGGTTAAGAATGCTATAAATATAAAAATAAAGTACATTTTAAATTAATCAATCTTAAATTTAATCTATAAACAATAGTTATTCCTTGTACTTTATTCTTAAAATTATAAATAAACAAAATATAGAAAAATACCAATTTTAACAGCTTAATAAATATATTCACACTTTTTTTTTATGGTTTATTTAGCACTCTCTTTTTAGTTTTATGGATTAAGTTCCAGATTTAAGCTCCAAACATGAAGTCATTGCATAAAAATTAAAATATTTTGTATATTATTATGTAATTTAAATTTCTAGATCACATAGCATCTATTCTTTTAATTTTTAAATGTTTTTCTTTAAAAAATATTTTTTTATATTTTCAGGGTTGCCATCCACTGCAAGCGATCACCGTTATTTGGGCCATATATTTGTTTTGCTTTCGGCTTGGAGTTTTCGACTTTTCTGAGGCTTTTTTCACAGCTTTTCCTCTAATATCGCACACACTCCATGTAACAGGATACATAACCCACCTCCGCATAATATTATTTCTCGGTTTTCGCTTGGAAAATCGAAGTCGTTTTCAACTTTTCGCGATCGTTTCGACGGCGGCTTCGGTCTCTTGTTGTCGTCACAGACCCTGAGGCGGGCGCCCTATTAATTGCACGCCTCATCGGGGATATTTAACCCGAATAAATATATATGTTGTATTACCGCGGAGTTACTTCCGATTTCGCGGTGTGCTTGGAAATAAAATTTCACCCGGTTAAATAAATATAAACGGGCGCCAAATGGAAACGACGTGCTGAGACTATCGTCTTCTTCTTATTTTCGCTGTTCTGCGTCTGTTTACGCGGCAACACACACGCACAGATAAATAAAATCACTCACACACATAAACAGACCCAAGGCGAACGCATACACACACACACGCACGCGGAAACATGGGACACAAACACAGAGGCAGAAAAAGCCGGGACCGGGAGAGCCACGTTCTTTTGCTTTTGTTGCTTTTATTCAAGAAAGCCAACAACCGGTTTGTTCTTCGCGTATTAGGTATTAAATTCGTATTTCTCTTTTCGTTTTTGCACGGCTCGTTCACGTTCTTTGTCGTCGTGCTTCGCTTTTTATTTTATTCCTTCGTCTTTCTGTTTCGGCCACCGATTTCGCTTTGTGCCGATATTCGCGTGCAGCGCTGCCAGACGGTCTGGAGCTCGAGTAACAACGTAATGTGCAGACCATATGACGTATGATACCGCGCCGTGACGTAAGCCGCGAACGTAATGCTGCGTAGAATGTATGGTAAGTAGATTTCGTGTAGAATTTAATTGTTGATCTGTTTTTGTTGTTGTTTTTGTTTAAGTTTATTTTTTTTTTTTTAGCGATTTTTGGTAAAATATATTATTTTAGTTGTTATTATATTTTAGATTTTGTTAAATATTTGATGGAGGAATTTTTTAAGCAGATGCGGACTTTTCTCATAAGAAAGCATTATTTATATTTCTTTTTGTATTTTATTTGATTTTAAAAGATTAATGTATTTCAAATTCAAATTTTACTAAGTTGTGAAATTCCTTATTAAAGTCCTTAATTAAACTACAATAAATTTAAAATAAACCTTAACCGATCTTCAACAATAGTATAGATATTGTATAGAAATTAACAATTTACTGTTTAAACATAAATAAACACACGTGTTGATGTAATTACATATTTTGTTGGTCAAATTTTTAATGAATATAAAATATTGCTTTCGTCATTAAATTAAAATTAAATTCCTATTAGATGTTTTATTTAAAACCAATATATTTAATCAATATTAAGTATAAATAATTTCCTGTTTTCTACATACCAAACTAACATAATTTATAAAATTCCAGAAAATAAATTAAAAGTGTTTTGTAGTCCTGAGCAAGATGTAATTCCTAATAAATTTCCAGTTCGACTGTTTCGATCGAAACTATAGTTGATGTAGTTTATGCGATTTCCTTATGGGTCACAACACACTCACACACAGCCAAATGTTGTTTTCACCTGGTTTCTCCTGCGAGTGCAAGCGAGACGGATATGGGAAGCGGAACCAGGTAGAAATAAGTAGAAGTTCTACCTGAGTTCCTCGAGAGTTCCAGACCCAAAAACAAAAACAAAAAAATACAATACAATGCCATTAAAGACGCAGAAAGCAACCCCTGGATAAATTAACGCGCAAAAGGCTCTAGAAACAACAAGGGTTCGTTTCAGTTGAGCTCGACATATATTTACCTATATATATATGTATATTTATATCTACAATATATATTTCTATTTCGCCGTTTCCCGAGGGAAAGAAAGGCAGGCGCGACCTTTGCTAAATGTTTATGCCTTTGTGTATTCCCAATTGTTGAGGCCACCGCGCATTTCCGAGAGTCAGAGAGCCCTTGGCTTGGGCTCTGAATATATTACGTTTTATTTATTACTTTAATTTTTAGAATTTAACTTATATTTCAGCAAAATAACAAAGAATAAATAAATAAAATGGGAAATTCTCTAAATTCCCAATCTAAATTCCTAAATTTCCTTTGCAATCACTTCATTCAAAATAAAACTCGGCTTTATAAATATATATTTTATATGAGTTCATCGGAATAGCTGTTTCGGAGAAGGTTTCCCACAGATTGTTCTACAATTGAGGCTTACGAACGCGTTCAATGGCACAACGAAGAAATTCTAGTACAAACGAATAATTATTAAATGTACAAACATACATACAGGGCGTCGCGACGATCGATTGGATCGGTCGGGATCAGTATGGTATGTGATGTGTGCTAATCTCTGCTTTATAGATAAGCAGCGACCTCGTCCCCTATTCCGCCGCCCCTTTTGGGAACCGTGATCTGGGATCGAGGGGTGTCATAAGGAATACAGCAAGTAAAGCGGCGGAAATAATACCCGGAGGAGAGGGTTGTTTATCTACAGAATTATCTGACTGCAGATATCAAACTGCAACTGTTTTTATGGGATTAAAACTACTATGCTGGGGAATTCCCTAATAGTTGTTTTCGTAGGTAACTGTTTTGAATTTATGGAATTGTTTGAAGAAATGTATTAAATTTCAAAAAAGAAAAATTATATTTCTATATTTTATTATAAAACCCTGAAATAATAAATATTTTCTCGAGTTGTACTGCATTCACATATCTAGAATTAATAGCTTGTAATTCAATTCCATTTTAATTCTCTTAAAATATATTGCAAAGCCTAAAACCTTTTGTTAACCCAAACCACATAGTTTTCATTGAAGCCCCTCCTCTCTCTACAACCAGAATGAATTTAAATTAAATTCATGTCCTGAAACCCGTACGTAATCCAAAACCTCATTGTTATCTCATAATGCCAGAAGTCCATAGACAATAGCTGTTGTAGTAAAGGTAATGGCAATTTCTCGACAGAGCCTGGCCCCCATATATAATGCCCAATTTGATGAATTGAAGCCATATCCTAGTTTAGTCTGATCCCCGCCCTTTCCAAGGATCACAGGGCCGCTGCTGCTGCTACTGTTACTGTTGCTACTGCTGCTCCTGCTGCTACTGCCGCTTCTACTCCTGAAACCAAGATTTTTTAAAGCCGCATTAAGCGCTTTAAGCACAGCAGCAGCACTTAAAATATGGCCATATAGAACAACAACGCAGCCAGCCAGCAATTCCCCATATAGAGTATGTGTGTGCCGCCTGTGCTGTGTATATAGCCTGGATCTGGATCTGAATCGAAAGGTGGGGGCATGGCTATATGTATATATGTGTATATATGTATTTGGATGAGCTGCTGCAGTCGACAGCTCTCAGCTCAGGTCACAGCTTTCGCCGGGCAGAGCAGAGGCAGCGACTGCAGCAGAGGACATGGCAGACCAAGTGGCATCTACCATCTCCTTGAAGCTCCAGCGGGTGGCACTTAAGCGTTGCACAGTGGACACCCCTGGTATTGGGAGGGTTTACTTGACATTTACTTTACTTTAAATTTGAAATAGAACATTTAACAAGATTTTATTAGAGTTTATTTGCTTTAAAAATCTTGTATAGTAAAAAAAACACAATTTATTTCGTATTTAACAAGTTTTAACAAGAGCTTAATAAGTCTAAAACCATTTGAAAATGGTTAACAGATACATAAATAAATGTTGACTAAATTCTTTAAAGTTCTTTATGAAATGGACAATATTTTTGTGACTAAAAGTAGTGGCTGTCCTTTTATTATAAATAAAAAAGCTAAGAATTGTATTTAAATTACAGTCTTCCGTTTATAAATCCTATTTTCATGTATCTACTTATTAAAGTTAATTTTAAGAACTTTTTATGATGTAAATTCGTTCAACAAAGATCTTGAATCAACAAGAAAGTATCAAAAGATGTTTCACATCATCTAATAAAAAAGGCAACGAATTATTGATAGCAACAAGTGTCTAAAAATATTTTTTATAATAAGTTAAGCACCTTAAAACGCCACAAAACCTGAAAATTAGTGGATACCTATTAATTTAATTTCAAATTTAAAGCGCCTTCTCTGGCACCTCCTAAAATATCTCAAAAGTGCAGTGTATCCCAGCGAGCACTGTATGTAACACTCGTAGTATCTAGGCGTGTTTCTGGGTTCGGGTTCGGGTGAAATGCAATCCGCAGAGGGTGCCGCAGAGGGGGGAGAAAGCGGAGCTACAACATATATTGCCCGGCATGCGCAGTTGAGGCCATTGGAAAAATCAATTCAGCTAAAAGTGCGCCCAGTTCAGGGTATTGCAGGGCCAACACGCCAGCAACAACAACAACCAAAACAAGAGCAACAACAACATACACACCAAACACACACATTTACTGGGCAACATTTGTTGCGCCCCCCAGGAACCGAGGGATGTGGCAGTCCAAGTAACGTTGGTGGCACCCAGATAACCACCCATTGAACCAAAAGGTGGGCGGTGTATACGTTTGGGGCGGACATTTTTGGGCGTCTGTAAATTGCATTACTGCCAGGTTATGAGTGTGTGTGTTCGTGTGAGTGTGTGTTTTGGCCCGCTTATGTAATACATGGCCAAGAAGAAGCAGAAGCAGACCAAGAAGCGGTCGCAGTAAATGGCCAAGTGCTTGCTCCATGCACAGAAAACAAAATAATAACAATGACAGTTAATGGCTCTTAAGGGATATTATTATTATTAGACTTAGTTAGGGGAAAACCTAATCAAAATTGTTGCCGGATTTTTTAATTAAGATTAAATTATGTTTATTAAAAGGGGGAATAATAGGTAGTAAATATTATAAATGAATTTATATTATCTACCCAAGTTCGTTGGGAAAGAGAGCACTATTTGAAAATCAGCGAACTTGCTTTTCTTTTACTGAAAAACTTAGGATACCTTAAAAACTGTATAAACTACTTAATAAAATAAGTAACAAAATATATTTCAGCTTTCTAACTTTATAATTAATAAAATAAAATCTCCTCTATCTTAGAATGAATATATTTTCAACAATTTCTGATTCATTACCCTAAATATTGGCTTTAAATACCCCATAAAAATGTACACAAGAATTCCCCTGAAATTCCGACCAAATTCCTTTACTTTAGTTATTTTTATAAAGGAATCCCTTAACAGTGTATCCTCGACTGGACCCAGTGAGTGTCCCCGTCGCCGCAAGTCGCCCTGCCTTTTGTCCTGGCAAAAGTTTCTCACCGAACGTCCTTGTTTGAGGTTATTTCTGTGTATATTTGGCTGGGAATATATACTATATATACCATATACAGAGAGGAGAGAGCAAGAGTGGGGCTTGGAGCAGGTATGTATGTATATAGCCAGCAGGATATACAGCACACACACACACACACACACACACTCTCCTCTCTCCCAAAATCCTTTTTTAGCCTTTCATTCAATCATTGCTGGGCGGCGGCTCCCGTTCCCGGTTCCGGTCCCGTCCCACTTCTCCATTTCTCCACTGACTGCAGTCAAAGTAATTTGAGCAGGAGAGCATTCCCTGGCTGCGTCGTCTCCTCCAGGGCGTGAAATTTATCAACATCAGGGAGCTGGCAGGAGCAGCAGCAGCAGAAACAGGAGCCGAGTCAGAAGATACAGCCAGCCGGGAGGGAGCCTGGCAAAAGTTGAAGGACACGGGAATGACAGGACACAGGACGTAAACACGGCACATTCTGGCAAAGGAATTAGATAAAACTTTTAACAAAAGAGACAGGCAAGGGAGAGAGCCCAAACCAAAAAGCAGAGTCTACATTTTTGCCCAAAAGGTTCTTAAACTTTTGCTGGAAACGCTCCAGGTTGGGTTGCTAAATGGCTAAAATTGTTGGAAATGTTTCTAAAATGTCTGATTTGGGGATAGGGATACAGATAAGCGGGTAAACTCATTAAAAAGAAGCCCTCAAGTGATGGGAAGATTTTGGAAATATATTTTATATTTTAAAGAGGGGATTATGGCAGTTAAATATATTTATGCTAGTTTGCCTTTGGCTCTAGAGAAGCTGGAAAATATGTTTATAAAATTAAGTAGAGTTCTATAACTAAGCAGGAAATTATATTCTTACTTAGCTTTAAAAACAGGAATTTATCCTTAATTATATGTAGTAATTCTCTTAAGATTCTCCCGCCTTTATAAAAGCTCCCTTAAAACCAATTAAATAATTTATTTAACATGTAAAATAGTATTTTTGTTGTTAATTTTCTACCATATTCAGATTCCTGCGCTTTAGTTTCCTTTTGTATAATGTTTTCCCTCACTCTGATTCATTTATTTGCCAACACATTTATTCTCTAGAGTCGCCCAGACTGCCATAAACATTTATTTCAGCACAAAAACAAGAAATAACATTCTCCACTTCTCATTTCAAATCTCGCCAAAGCATTTGCTTTAACCGCATAAATTTAATTCTTTATGGTCGGTCGGTTGTTTCCCTCTCGAGGGAATCTGCACTTAAATTCGTTTCATTATTGCGCTCCCAATGTGTATATATTTTACATAACATAATGCGATGTGCATTTAAAGCAGTGCGAATGACACGACATTTGCTCGTTGCGAGTGGCACACGTTGCACGTTGCATGCTGCACGTTCCTCCTAGCTGGGTTGCAGCCAGGCTTTAAAATTATATAACCCTTCCTGTGGAGGGACACGCCCCCAAGTGGGCCGCCGAGTGGGTGGGCTGTCGAGTGCGCCCATGGCTCGGATGCGGCTGCGGAATGCTAAGTGCAAAATGCCTAAAGGATGTCCCACACATGGGCGAAAAATTCCTCTAGTAGAAGTTTTTAAATTGTATTAAATTCTGTGACATTTTATTTAGTGCTTAAAATTTTGTATGGATTTTTTAATACATAAACAAATATGTAAATAATAAGACATACTATCACCAAAGAAGTATTTAAAGTGATTTAAGTTTTAACCTCAGAAATTCAAAGGATCTAATTTATTTATTAAGATATAATTTTGCGTGCGGTTTCTACTAAATATTTAATTTTAAAACTCATTTAAGTAAGTAGATTTATGTTAAACTTGATAAAAAGCTTTAATTTTGTTATAGAACTCTACCTTCATTTGTAATGAATTTCTTTAATTAAAAATAATTAAATACGTGAATAGAAAACGCGGCTTTATCATTTCCCAGTATAGTATTTAAATCCTTAGTTCTAAAACGCTTTAATTCTCTATAGATTTGTACTACCTTGCAACCTGTATTTTATATTAATTTCTTCCTTAATCGTATACATTTTCTGGCTGTGTTTCTGCGGATTGCAGTCAACGCATCTCCTGCAAACGTGGCTTATTATTAACTTCAGCTGGCGACCTCAATTAAAGTGCTGTCCTGCGAATGCTCCTGCACGTATATAAACCCATACATATACAGATAGATAGATGCGAGCGAGTGTGTGGCCTGCGACAAAGTCAGAGGGCAAAGTTGAATAAAAGTTGAAGCTATGGGAGAAGGAAAAATCCATGGGGGAAAAGGGAAATGGCGATGGAAATGGAACTGGTGGTGGTGGGGGCAAATGACGCAGCGATGCTTTCCCAGGCCAAAGTGACGCAACCGGAAGCGGCAGCAAAAAAAAAAAACAAAAAGGAAACAGGGGGAGGCCAGAGGAAGAGGAAGAACAAGAAAAGGACAAAGTCTCTCTCTCTCTCCCCAAAGAGCTAGTGTGGAGAACTTTCCCAGGCCGGCTTCAAGTATTGAATGAAAACTTATGCAAGACGAGGGCTAAAAACAGAGAACACCGAACCGAGGGGCAAAGGGAAAATCAGCTAAAATCTGGGGAAAGAGGAGCAAAGAAAGAGGAGCAGCTCCCAAAGAGAGAGAGAGAGTTCCTTCGAATCCTGCACAGCGCCTGCGCGCTCTAAATTCCTGTACATAATGTAAAAATCGCTGCGGGACACCTTACATACGCAAAATCCATGTACAATCGAGTACATATATATATAAACATATATACAGGACAGCTCGGCACAGGACATGGCTTGTCTTTCATATCCTGGCTGCCACCCACAGCCGCAGGGCCACATAAAAACAACAACAGAGCCGAAGAACTACAATATACAACGAGAGAGAGCAAAAAAAAATGGGAAAAAAAGGAAAACACAACAAACATAACATAACATAAACTGCAGGACTGAAATCAAGGAAACCAAAAGAAAATAACTACAAAATGTGCAATTGAAGCTTGCTTGGGAAACCCTATATTTCTCCCATTTCCCCTTTTACTATATAACCTAAACCTTAGAGAGGCTGCTGCTGCTGGCTGGGCTGGGGCTGTATGGATGGTATTGTCTGAAAACGAGGTCGTGGAAATGGAAAATGAAAGCAGTTCGAGGAGAGTGTCTCCTCTGGGCGACGCCATGTTGGTTTTTAACAGGAAGTGCCAGCCTGCCAGCCTGCCTGCCTGCCTGCTCGCCTGTCCTCCTGTCACTGCTCCTTTGGCCCCATGCAGCTCTACCTACATATCTCTTTGCACTTACTCTAATGCCGGCAAAGATATATAAACTCTCATCATTTGTTGTTTGTTTTCAACTGCATTTTCTTTGGCATTCTTTTCCTAATTCCTGTATTTTTGCAGGATTTTTCTTGTGTTTTTGCTCTGCTTTCCTCCTCCTGCTGCTAATGAAGCTTTAGCTGCAGAATCCTGGTATTTGCATCATTTGTTGCGAATTGCATCTGCAATAACAACAATGTTATCTCTCTTGGGAGTGGCTTTAAAATACAGTTATACACAAAACAATGCCAACAGCAGCAGCCTCTGAAAGAAGGCACCAGAGCGAAACAGGACAAAAAAAAAACATTTTCATTGCCTACTTTTCAGAGCGCGAGCAAATTATCACCTGCACTCAGAAGGAACAGTGGGAAAACTATGAGAAAAGGGAATGAAATTAATTCTTTAATTAAGATTTAAGTTGAAGAAATAATATTTCAATATTAATAAATGAAAACAGGCCAAAACAAGCAGCTGGCAGGGTTTATGCAGGTTTATCAAGAGGATAAGTATCATTGTATAAATTATCCCGCTCAATATTATATAGAAAATTTGCATGGTAGCCTCTTGTGTTTTATTATTTTAATATTATCTAAATTCATTTATAAATGTCATTAAAATCTTTAAGAAATCCTTTAAAAACAGTCCCAATATTAATCCTAATTAAGAAAGTGCGGCATATTGTATACTATTTATAAATTGCCTATAAAACATTGATTAAATTATATCGCTGGAAAGCGGAGACTTTAATTAAAGAACTTATATTTAAACAAACAATTTTTCACCAGTTGAAATGATTTCTTAAAAATTTAGTAACATTTCCCCCTGTGTTTCCCTAAATATTCCATTTAATTCCAAATTTAGCTACATTTACTGAAATTCTTAAAAGTTCGTGCCTGCTAAATTATTTTCGCTTGCATGACTCCAGCAATTTCCATCTTAATTGGCCATTAAGTCTCCAATTGGTTGTAATTGCATTTAATTTCTGTCTGTGTAAAAAGGGAACTTTGGAGGAAGATAATATCCAACAAGATGCAGCAGGGACAAAGGATTGATGGTGTTGTTATTTGTTGTAGCAATTTCCGGCAAGAGAGAGAAAGAGAGAGAGTAATGCAAAGTAATTAAATAACAACAAATATATGCATGTGTAGTGTGCACATTGCTCATGGAAATAAGTCGAGCTTAATGGAAATGGATGGGATAAAAGTAGAGATGCGAAATTGTTTCTGGCTGCATAATTTACTTACTCACAGAATTTGCAAACGGCATTAATGCATACGAAATTTTGGGGAGGAAAACTATAAAACCGAGGGAAGGATTACCGAGTTAAATATATGGAAACTCTGAAGCTTTTAGCAAATAAATCTAAACGAAATTGTGAGGTTTCTAGGGAACTATAAGAATTTCTTTCGCTTGTCTTTAAAAGTTATTTAAAACCCCATAATTTATACAATTTAAATACTGTTGAAAGCAATTATTATACCTGATACCTATAGATTTTAACTAAGTACTTATATTTACCAATAAATTCTATTAAAAAAATAGATTTTAACCCAATTTAATTACAACTAAATCCTTATTATGTTGCTCTTTGAATTATTTGTGCTAATTAATCTTATTTGTTGTGCGGCTTCCCAATTAAATTTTGCCATCGTTAATCCGTCCTGAGTCCTGACTGCACCCGAGTGACTAATTCGCATTTGCTGTACCAATTAGCATCATTTAAATGAGCTTAAATGCAAACACACCGACACACACATCGAGAGGATGCGGAGGATGTGGAGGTGGCGGTGGCGGTGGAGGCGCCTCCGCCCAGAGATACACATTCATCAGTGTGTGAAATTTAATTGCATGTCCTCCTCCACTTCGCTGCTCCTCTTCCCTCCGTTTGCAACTGGAATTTAATGAGCAATTTATTTTTCGAAGAGAAATACGAACTGTATCTATATATATATATATATCTCCCTTTTCTCCGTCTCGTCTGCAAAAACCGCAGCGGCAATGAAGCATTTCCACATGAAGATTGATTATGGCTCAAGTTTTCCCTCAATTTCCGTTTTTATTTTTATACCAACACAGCAGCACTAGCAGCAGCAGCAGCACTCAATGCTCCTTTCTTTTAATGCATTTTGCAATTTATTTCAATGCATCGAAAAGGATTCAGCGGGCAGAGGACACGCCCAAATGAAAAAGGAGCCCTAGGATGCCCATGCAGCAGCCACAGAGCCACAGAGTCCTGGCATCCTTGTAATGGCAGGGCGATAAATAAAAAGGGGTATTGCCCCAGGAGACTGGGTACCACAGGGGGGTTTCTTCTGCGGGGTCCTGAACCCGATATGCCACGCCAGACTCCAAGGCAAAATGAATCGCTGGGGCTTTCCCTTACTTTCCCCCGGCCTTCTTGCTGGCTATCATCTGGCAGAGCCATCTCGATTCCATGCCATTCTCCTCCCTGCTCCTACGAGTTTACTGCGGCAAATGGATTCTCGAAATGCAATCATTATTAATGATGAGCCGGGGATATTGTGGGTTAGATGGATATTTGAGAAGCCAGGCTTTTGGCCAAGGCAGCTGCGAAAAGTATACATGAGCTGGGACAAGCGTGCTTTAGTTATCAGTTATCACAGACAGAAATTGGTGGAATTACTAGGATTTAATTTAATTGAATTGGAAATAAAGTGTTTGTTTTAGGGAAATTTATGTATAATTGAAAAAGGTGTTTATTTAGTGATATTTAGAAAACTAGGTGCCTTCCGCTGCGGTCCGGGACGCTCGCTCAGCTATTATAAATGTTTCTCTCTCCCTCTCTTATTATAAATATAAAATGATTGCACGGCTGAAGCGGCAGAAAACTTGTATATATAATAGAGAGATATTATGCTGTTCTTCTTAACTTAAAACTTGAAGATAGCACATAACAAATAGCAATAATAAAGGTAATAACTTTGTAAAGATCTATTAAAATAGAACAACCAATAAATGCATCTTTTAGTGCTCTATTTTGATGACTGCCACTTGTCATAGCCTTTTCATTTCCAGATAACTATAACATTTAAGAATGTCATAACCTTTTTAAATATAAACCGAATGCATACTATTTTCTCTTGACTTTTTATATCATTTCTCTTATTTCTCGCATTTCTCAAGAGCTATCTCCTTATTTATATGCAACTCTACTTTATTCCCTTTTCCATTTTTAAAGCCAGTTTGCATTTCCTTGATGTAGATGCAAGGCTTTTAGAGTGATTTCTCTCCGCCTAACCGCAGAGTGTTCAATTGCAGTTCAAACAAGTTGGGAGGAAAATCTGCAATTTGAAAATGCCTAAAGGGCCCAAGGGGGAGACTGCGAGAGGGTTAGGGGCGAGGCAACAATTACTCTGCCTGGGCCGCAACATTGCGGTCATCTTGTTAGCCCTCATTCTCATTTCAAATCTCCTCGTTCGCCCTGCAATTGTGGTCATCATCTGGACGAAGCTGGAAGACTTGGCCACATCCATAAAACAGCATAGGAAAACTCATGCATTTCATACATTTTTCAGACATCTCTAAGCCGGTTTTGAGCCCTCTTAGCCTTCTCCTAGCCTTCCCTTAGCCTTCTCTCTGTGTTTATGTATTTTATGTATTTATGGGGTCATCATAAAAGTTGGTAAAATGCACTTTAATGGCTCTGCACAAAGCCTAGTGCCGAACACCCAAGACAGACCGCAAAAGGGCGTGGCATTTTTATCGCATATACATTTTTATCAAATATATATATCAGAAAAATATATATATATAATTCCTCTTAGTTTAATTGAATTTTTACCAATTTGTACAACGCCCTTTGCGTACATATTCATTTTAATTGGAAAGCTAAAACAAATAACAAATAAATCGAAACCGAAACCACCGAAAGCCACCACTGGGGCGTATGCGCAATGTTACGCATACGCCACGTTGGCCCTTACTGGCAATATACAGAGCTATATGTACACACACACAGCCAACGCTAAAAATATACGTTTTGCTGTATAAATTGGCACAGGCAACTGTCCATTCACATGTCCATTTTGAGGCATAATTTAAACTGACATTTTGCGCGCAAAAAAAAAAAAAAGAAAAACCGAAAACAGTTTTCCAATTTTTGTTACCCCTTCTGTCTCTCTTGGAAAAGGCAAAAGGAAACTAATCAATGGCTAAATGCACCAAGAGAATTTTTAAAAAGGTTAAAAATGTTTGTCAGAGGTTAATTACATTTTTAAATGAAATATTAATTGAGTTTTTCCAGGGAAATGTATGGAAATTTGTAGCTTTTATGGGATTTCACAATCTATTTGGTTTCCTATTAATATTTATTTCATGCCTAATTTAAATATGTATTTAAATGGTGAACTGGTGAAAATTTAACAGCACAACCATCACAATTTAATATACATTTCCCTAGGCCTTGCATATTTATTTGCAAATTGTGTAGTATTAATTTTTAAATATATATATAATACAACTTGTCAAATTAAAATGTAAATAATTTATTAGGTCAACTCTAGCCAGGTTCATTAATATTTCTTTCAGTGCCAGCGGTGACATTTTCAGGTTAATGCAATTTTCAATTTTCAAATGCAGCCGCATTTGAGTTGTTAAATTTTTAATGCAACGCTTACTGCCATTGCTGCAGTTATTATGGGCTGTCTCTGCTGCTGCCGCAGCTATTTTTCGTTGGGCATTTTAATTAGGCGCCAGAGCTCAGTCTGGTTTCCCCCTTTCCTTACATTTTTCCCCCGGTTTTCCCCTCTAGTTTTTCCATAACAAAGTAAATACATTGCATAACTGGGCCCTCACACCCGCCCACCTGTATTTTGTGCCTGATTTTTCTTTGCTTTTTTCTTATATTATTTTTATTTTGTATTTGTTAATTTTTTTTGCCTCTGCTTGTGAAATATTTGCTTGGGTTTTGTGTGGTTGGTGGGGCGTGGCAACGCCTCCACACATGCAAGAAAATAATACAAATTTGTGCACTTTTTGGCTCGCCGCCTGTCAATTATTCAAATATTTCGCGCAAAGCTTCACTGGCTCATTCATTCATTCAGTGCCTCCTTCATTCATTCATTCCGTCACTAGTTTCCTCATGGTTTTCTGTGTTTAGCAAACTGCAACAAAATTTGCATACGCATTTGTTTTTCGCCTCTGGTTTTCGGTTTTCGGTTTTTGTTTGCAGTTTGTTGGAGCTGCTGCCGGGGTGAAATTTAATGCATTTTTCGGTGGGCGCAGTTTGCAGTTGCATTGCGTAAAGCCTTAACTGGGTTAAGAGTCAGAGCTACCAACAACCAGCTACCAAACAAGAGAGTCTTGTGCCCATCCATCTTTTTTTCCCCACATTTCTATCTCTTAACTCGGGGCCACCATCTCGGCCAAGTTGACAGCGGCTGTCAGACAAGAGACAGACTTCAAAAAGCTGTCTTTTTTTTGGGAGGAGTTGGGGGATGAAATCTTGGTGGAAAAAATAATAGAAACATGCCGGAGAATAGGTGGGCATTGAACGTAAATTGAATTTCGGTTTGGCGCCCACGCAAACTCAATGAGATTGAAAAGGTCCAAAGTCCATTTCCCAAGAGCTTCCACTGATTTCGGTTGGCAGATACGAAAAGTAACTTCGGGCTTGTCAAGATAAATAACTAGCGGAGGGGGCGGAGACTAAGAAAATCGAAGGGAAATCGTTAAATCATTACAGAAACTCATTAATTTATATTAGTAACGTGATACAAGTGTTGGCTTACATGTCATTAAGAAAGCTATTAGGGTTTGTAGGGCTAAGGGAAAACTTCTATAGGATGAATCAATAAAAATATCGAAAATATCGTTGTGATGTATTGAAATGTGAAATGTTGAAAATAAAAATTTAGCGATTAAATATCAATGTATAATAATTACCGAAAAACCGATATTATCGAAAAATATTAATATTACAAAAAAATATTGACATCATCAAAAAATATCTATATTATAAAACGATGTTTTCTATGACTATCAAAAATATTACGATTATAGTAAAAAAAAAAAAAAACAGTTTCATCGATAAGTATACAACATCCATATATCGATATTTTGTATGTCATTAGTACGATTGTTATTTATCTTTCTGATTTATTAATTTAAACAAGGATACTCAAGATAAGGATTCCCTACCCTGCCTTTGAAACACGACTGCTTTCTTCAAATACCTCTCTTTATTTAGACTTCTATAAATTCCAATTATCCACAAAATAAGAAACTGATGCCCAAGAAAACAAAATCATTTATCGAAATACAAAAGTTTTGTCTCACTAATCAAACTCGAAATACTTCAGACAGTTGGGGAAAAGTAAACTAATTAAAGGCCATACTGTTACAGCAGAAAAAGCCCCCTTAAAAGTTTGCCAGCTTTTCTTTGCTTCTCGCTTTCCGAAAATGTTGAGTAATTATTTTACAAATTAAAAGGATATCCTTCACCCCAGCACCCTCACCGACACCCACAATATAAACAGACTTGCACTTTAATTACGCTTCGTGTAATAAAAACATATGGCACTCCAATCCACTCCCCTTCCCAGATGATCCCTCCTGCTCCTTCTCGGCCGATTTTCCATCATCTTTTTTCATTCCAGCCGAAAAACTGCAGCTGCCAGAGGGAAAAACTTTTCGCGTTCCTTAACTTTTCACTTGCTTGGGACACCAGCAAGAGCTGTGGGAAGCCGGGGAAGCCAAAGGATGAGGCACAGTGGGGCTTCTAAAATAGGAAATCATTCAAAGATATATTTAAACAAGAAAAACCTAGCTTAAACTGTTTAAATTAATAACAAAACTATATCAAAATTAGGTCTTAAGAAGCAATATAAATCTCTCCAGCAAGTGATTACTGTACGAAAAGCCTGACAGAAAAGGGATTAAGGAGCCCAGAGGTTGAGCTCTTATGGCCAGAACTGCCTGACAATCCAACAAGACCCGGCAAATTGGCTTACAGCCATCACAGGGTCTCCCCTCTGTATCGTTTGAAAGAGCAAGAGCATCGGGCTGAGGAGGCTCTAGGAATCGAAGACGAGGTGCCATTATTAGAGGTCCCAATACCTGTGTCTTTCTTGATTGGCCCCGGACACCTGCCTCCAGGGACGGATGATAACAAGGTGCCGGCAATTGCCCAGGTGCGCTTACATCCCTTTGCTGACCAATGAGGCGTATGATTAATGTCCACCCCCCTGCACAAGAAGCACAAGGAATATTCAAACTTTTGCTGAAAAGCTGAAAAGGCAGTTTACGCTTAGTTAGTGTTGCAAAATCCTTGTGGCAATCAATAAAAAGAACTCTTGAGAATCAAGTTTAACTTGGGATTTGATTGGGACTTTATTTGTTGAAGGGAAAATTGAATATTCTAGAGGAAATTATTTGCCTAGATTTAAGTGAATATTAATTACTCTTCCTGTGTGAGTTTAAGTTTTGTAGATAAATTCCCTTTAGTTCTTGTAACATTTTATATTAAAAATACAGATAACTTACTTGAATTGTCTGAATTTTAGTTGTTATTTTCCAAAACCTATTAACTACTCATTTTCCCTAGACCTAACCTTCTTGTTAATATCTTCACATTACCAAAAACTATATTTTTCTCCTCGCCTCACAACTTTAGCAATTTACTTGTGGGTTTTACATAAACGATTATTTAATAATTACTGCATTCTCGGGTTAGTTAGTTCTAACCAGTTATTGTTTGCTTTTTGTTTTTCGCTCGCCCAACTTACATCACAAAAATGCAATTAAAATTTGCAAAATTCTAAAGCCGCTTACGTTACGTTTTGTTTTTTTTTTTTTTTTGCCCCCCGTGCCACGTATCGTCGTTTGTTTAAGCTGTCTTTGTTTGCCTTTATTGTTGTTAGCAAATACAATATCTCCATAGCTTTAGTTAATATTTTTTTTGCACGTTCTGTTTGATTATCTTGTTGAGAATTTGTGAATTGTGCTTGTAAGACGCTTTTTCCTTTGTCTTTATGCGTTTTTAAGCCAGAGAGGTTGGAATTGATTTATTAATTAGGTAATACCTTTGTTTGCTGGCTTTTTTGTGTAATAAATAATTTATGAATAAATTGGAAAGAGAGAAAAAGAGAGAAGAGTCTGGGCTTAAATTTACTGTTAGGCATAAATTTTCATAATCAAAATCTTGGGGGTTCAAGTTGAAACTCCGAAAAAAAAGAAGTCTATTGACCCAACTGAAAACGGTTTTTATTTTTTTTCTCTATTTTTTATTTTGGTTATTTTCCTGTTTTATTTTTTTGGTTTTTTATTTGGTAGCCTCGAGGCAAGACAACAACCTGAAGACTCCGAAAAAAAGAAACCTTGAAACAGCTCTATTAATATTTGTTTTTTAACCTTTTTTTACTTTTGTTAATTTATTTAAACTGCGACCACATCAAGCTACATATGTATCTACAAAATCCGATATTGTTTGCTCAGATTTATTGACACTCTGCCTCGTTTTTTTTTTTTGGGTTTGGTCAGCATTATTATTATACTTTTCGAGTTTAATTTCCTTGTTAGAACCGGTTTTTGGAAATCTATTAAAGCCCTAAGTGGGTCAGCCGTCATCGTGCGTTATTCAAAATTGGATCTGTCCACAGCTACTATTCACTATTCGCCAGAGATACTTTTTTTTGTGTGGACACATCTCAGCTGAGCTGATCACGTCAAGTGCAATTCAGCAGCAGCGAGAAGAGAAGCCTCCGAACAAAGCAAAGCCACTGGAATTGAGCTCAATTGGAGGCAATTGGCCAAAGCTCTCCGGCTCTTGAGGAGCAGAGAGAGAGAGAGCAGACGGGGCACACTTCGTTGTTACGTTGCAGCCAGTTGACCACAAGTACCCTCTATCAAGGGTATAGCTTCTATGGTTTATCGTACAAGTTTTTAAGCGACTCACAAAGGCAACACAGAAATGGTTTTAAATTCATTTAGTTAGTGGCTTAATTTAGTACGAATTATATATAGCCAGATTTGCATTTAAATGAATATGTTCAACACGTGAGTTAATGTTCATGGCTGCAGATATTCAAATTTGTGTCCAAAAAATGCATAAATATGTGTGAAAATATTTATTGTGAAGGTTTATAGATACATTTAAGCATGGAAATTGTTTTAAATTAATTTGAGCATGGAAATAGTTTTAAATTAATAAAAATTATAGGGTTTTGTATTAGTATTTTAAAATCGCATTTGTTTATAATATAAATTATAAAAAAAAAGTACTAATTTATGTAAAATATGGGTGCTTTTTAGTAGAATTTAAAGAACTTTCTACAGAATATAAATAAATACAAAATCCTGCATTTTAGGTAGATAAACTTTGTTTAAAATCGATTAAACATTAAAATTGCTATCCGAAACCAATCTACTCCTTATTTTGTTCATAGATTTTCATCTCTAACTTATTAAACTATTCATAAATACTCCAAAACCATCATTAACTTCACAATTAAGCCTCCCAAAATATGACTCAAACTCGTGACAATAATTAGTAAACAATTTCCGGCAATCAATGACACCATATTGTGCTCAGCAAAAAAACAAGACTTAATAGAACCCCCAGAAAAACCCCACACAAATTAATATTCTCATTGACTATTTGATTATCAATATTTGAGTTTAATTTCTCTCGAGTGCCAGCGATAATTTCCTAACATTGTTGCCTAGCCTCAAACTCCTACTTCTCCTCCTCCAAACCACGTGTGTTTATTTGTTTGTTTCCACAGCAATTCGTAGGCATTATTTATTGTATTGTATTTGATATAGACATAGCTTGACTAATACCTAAACACCACACATACAAAAAATAAGAAGAAGAAACACTATAAATACGGCTGGTCGGAAAGGTCAACTTGAATAGCTGGTCTGTCTGACCAACTGACCGACCGACAGATATAATATATATTAAAGATATATATTAGACACGGCAAAAAGAGGGGACTTACATCACTATCATCGTCACTCAATGGCTGCCTCAATAATCCAGGACTTGAGGCAGGCAGTGTCGCTTCAAGGATACGCACCTGAAAATATAAACAAGAGACACACAAATTAGAATTAAATGCGAAAATTACTTCTTCTTGTACTTCTTCTTGTAAGTATTAACTTGCTTAGTTTGTAATATGCAAATTTTTAATAATTTCTTTTATATTTCATTCCTAATTATATTTTTCAAAACTCATCTTCAAACATCTCTTTAAAGTTTGATTAATGATCATTTTCGAAATGTATTTAGCAAAGTGCATCATATCTGCAATGGAACAGGTTTGATTAATGATGCCTTTGACATCTATATTTTTCTATAGAATATGTAAAAAATAATCAAAACATCAGCTTCCTGTCAATAAATGTGTACAAAGAAATGAATCAAAGTATAAATATTAAAATATCACGTTATTCGCTTAATAGATGGATGAGTTTGCCATTTGCCATTTTCTATTTTTGGTTTAGAGCAGGATTTTCCTCATTATTTTGTGTCCCCTTATTTTTGGCTGGCTCTTTGGCTTTCATCTTTTCTGGAAAATGACTAAAGATTGAAAGTTCCTTGGGTATATGTATGTGCTTGTGTGTTTGTATTTTGGGAGAGATTTATTTGTGTTTTGGTCGCAGACAGAAGAAACTTTAATGATGATGACGCGGATTTTGTTTTCTTATATTTTTGCAAAAACCAAAAATAACAAGAGAGAGAGAAACCACCGAGAAGCCGGGGAAATATAATATAGAAGGCAGACTGTGATGTGTTGTATATTATTGTACATATACTCAGCATGATGGTCTGTTATTATATAAATAAAGTGAAGCCGGAGCCGATATGTTTGCTGGGATTTTTTGTACTTCAAATGTCCCCCGATTTACCCGGACTTCCCCCAGCTTGTCTCTTATTTATCTGTCGCAACTTTTGCTGCTATTTCTCCGCTCGCTGTAATCTTTTCTTCATGCGCTTTAATTTGTTTTCTTTTCTCGTCTTTTTTTTTCTTCTTCGCGCTTCCATTTCTTGTTATTTGCCAAAAGTTTATTGATCTCTCGCTGACATTGGAGAGCAGCCGCCGCCGCCGTCGCCACACACAAAAGAGACAGCTACAGGCGGCCAGAAAGAGATAGCAGAGAGGGTCTTAAAAAAAAAAAAAAGAAAGAAAAAAAACAGAGGGGGAAAAAATAAATAAAACATTAAAACTTTTCCATGTGTGGAACCTGGGAACTCTTGCACACAAATCAAAAAACCTACAGAATTCCATTCCAATTTTTTGTTGTATAAAAAAAAAATACAAATAAACAGAATGAAAACCGAAATCGTGTCAAATATTCCAAGGGCAGAGGAATGCTAAAAATACCCAAAAGGAAAAACAAAAGAAAATATATAATAATTGTTTAAAAAAGAAACAAGATTTCCACGCAATCGTCCGAAGAGGAGGAGGAGGCCTGTGAAAGATTGCATATGGCATAAGAACGCACTGAGGAGGGATAAACAAAAGGCGGCATTAAAATAGCCAATTTAAGTCAAATTGGAAAATTTATGACCGTGGTGGAAAACAAGAGAGAGAAAAAAAAAGATTGAACAAAAAATGGAACAGCTTTGCGGTCAGCTGTTGTTGTCTGTTTATGAAATGAAAATTATAATTTTAAGCGATTCGAAAGCAATAACACACAAGGTATGCAAAAAGGTGGGAAATATCTTTGGAAACAATTTAAAAAATTTTCAATATAAACAAGTAAGAAAGCTCAGTTGTGTGGTAATGGGTAAAGGTGGTATACCTTGGTAACAACTTTACTTTGTCAAATGTTGATACAATTTATAAGAAACTTAAATTAAACAGTACTGAACTTCAGTTACTGATGTAATATAATACTCCCGAAAGTAGTTTAAATATTTATCAACAATTTTTGGGCAAATAAAAGCTTAAAAGTTGAATAAGTAAGCTGAAAATGCATTAATTTGTAATCAAAAAACTGTTCTGAGTTAGTTTTTATAAGGCTAATAAAAGTGCATACTGAATTTCAATTTATTTCAAAATACATTTTTTAGAAATTAATTTTTTTTAGAATTTTAAGAATATAACCCCTTAAAAATGTCGACAAAAATTTTACATATTTTTTTCTTCCAGACACGGCTAGAGCGACTCGGCTGTTGATGCTGATCAAGAATATATAAGATTTATATAGTCGGAAATGACTCATTCACAGAGTTTTGTGCTTCTAACTGATACTCCGAAAGGAATATTAAAATTTAAATATTTATCCTCCATTATTTTGGGCAAATTAAAGCTTAAAAATGTAATAACTAAGCTAAATATACATTAATTTGAATTCGGAAAGCGGAAATATGTTAAGCAACCTTTAGAATAAGGAAAATGTTGGTAGGAACTTGTTGAGCAACACCCCAAACGGCTGAAGATGTTACAGAACTTCAAAATACACAGAAACTTTATTGTCTAATAACTCACATTTGTGTTATACGATTTTCTTATAATTGAAACTAATATTTCTAACCATTTTTCTTCTTTTTTCTATACCAAAACTTTACCCATTGAAATTGGTCAAGTGGGGGAAGCGACAGCACCGCTAGTTGACCCACAAATCAGGTTAAGCATATTTTTCTTCCAGCTGGCAACTGAAAAACCAACAATCGGCATCCTTTTGGGGGACCCCTCGTCCCCTCTCTTTCCCCCCAATAACAATAACAGTTCACAAACAGACTGGTGGTCAGGCCAGCAAACAAACAAACAAAGAAGCCGAGATACAAATAAGCAGACACAGAACTCACGGCGACAAAATGCAAATGAAGTTGGGGGAAAAAGCTGAGCGCGAGGGGGAAAGGGGATAGGGGCAAGAAGGCCTTGCTAAAACGGGGAGAAATCATAAAAGAAATATACCACAAATTTACCACAAACATATCAAAAACAAAAACAAATTTTTAAGTGCACGCAGACGGAAAAAGAGAGCGGCGATGGCCGCCCGCCCAGCAAAGCAACAAAATAAAATAAAACAAAAATCAAAAACAAAACAACAACCTAAAAAGAAAAAGAAACTTCCACTTTGAGAGCCGCAAAAAAGTCATTGACACGAAAAAATACAGAAGTTGAGCGGCGGCAGCAGCAGCAACGATCCGGCAAAGAAACAAAAATTAACCCCAAAGATGCAAGAGAGTTCAAACTTTAAACTCGGAGGTCTCTCCCCGGTCTCTCTTTCGAATTTGCAATACTAGCTTTTAATGGTTTTTGCAAAAATTATTTGCCAATCTTTTCTTTTTTATTTTTTGTTTTTGCTTTTATTTTTGTTTTATTTATTTTTTGTGGTAATCTTAACAGACACCAAACCTAACCTTTTGTTTGGCTGCAAATTTCACTTCTTCTCGGTGAAAGAAAGTATGTTTTGGTTACTTTGAGTATTTTATACATTTATTTTGCATAGAAGTTAATAATGGATTAATTTAAGGTTTTTTGATTAATAAAATAAAGTTATGAGGTGGTTTTATATAAATTTTGTTAATATTAGAAATAAAACAGGCAAGAATTAAGCCTTTTCTTCAGAAATACAAAACCTAGGTTTTAATTTTTAACAAAATATATATGTAAAATGTTTCCCCCTCAACTGCTGTAAAGTTCCTACCTTAACTACATATATTTTTCTAGTTTTCCAGTTACATCTTTTAAATTCTGCATAAATTATCCACAACTAAATTTGCATTTCTTCCACCAATTTCTCGACGCTGCTCCTTTTAACTGCCTTTGCATGCAATTCCCAACTCACAGAGCCACATGAAAAGTGCCACAAAAAATAGTTAAATTCTTAACTATGCGCATATATTTTCTTTAGTTTCGTTGAACTCTTTTTTTTGCATCGACTTTTTTTATGGTTACGCCCCTGGCACGAAATGCTCAGCTAACGCCCACCTGCAAGGCCTGTGTATTTTTCCTTCTGTTTTTTTGTTAGTTTGTTATTTTTTTTTCTGCGACAACTTTACCGTTTGGCGATGCAGTTGCCGTTGACAAAATTACGGTTTATTTTGGCACAGCGAGAGAAACTCGCAGAAGGCCGCCAGAGAAAAACAAAAATAAAAAAACAGGAGCACGTTTTTGTACATGAAAATACAATTGGCGGAGACTGTCGCACAGTTTACACAGTTGTAAACTTTTTTTACGAAAAAGATTAAGATTAATAACAAAAACAGTATAACTTTTTCTAAAAACATTCATTTGGAGCTTCATTGACCCTTGTAAATTTTACATAGTTTGAAAGATAGTTTAGCTTATTTGAGAATGAAAAATATTTATTAGATTTATATTCTGTAGTTCCCACTACATGTTAATAAACAATGTGCAACCATTATTTTAAGATTATTTATATTATTATATATTCTGCCGCTCCAGCCGTGCAATCATTTTATATTTATAATAAGTGAGGGTGAGAGAAACATTTAAAATAGGTGAGCGCAGCGGAGGGCACCTAGTTATGTATATTCAATTTAATAAATCTTATAAACTCATATCCTTGAAGTTAATCCCTTGTCGGTGGCTTGCTCTTTCTACCTGGTCAAAAAATAGATTACTAAGAAAATGTCTTTTTTATTTTTTTAATTTTATATTGTAGGTATATTTGATTCTAAGAAAGGGCATAACCAAGTTCTTCTTGGTAGCTAACTACTTTAGTTTATCGGTTAATCTTTTGGTTTTGGTGTTTGCTTATGCAATTTGCACGCGTGTGTTTTTTCAAGAGTGTGTGTTGCGAGTGTGAGCCAAGTCGCGTGCAGTTAACAACCACAACTAAAACCTACAATCTTTAAGTGCACAGGGAGAAAAGGTATTAACCAAGATATTACACTTGAATTGACCTTATTTCAGTCTTCTGGATTTTCTAAAATATTCTAGTGAGAGTTTATTGGTTAAATGGTAAGGAAAATTAATTAGATGGTTCTTGAAGTAAATAAATATTTATTTATATATTATATAATATATTTAGTATTTTGCAAATTAATTTTTAATTAAGTAAAATGGTGTGAATTTATCAGAATTAAAATTTTAATGTAATTATTATTTATCCTTTAGATTAATAGTTATTTATTTATTTCTTACTTTGATTTAATTGTTGGCAATAATAACAATTAATTATTATTATTAATCACTATTATTTCCCATTTCCCCACATATTTTCCCTGTGTATGCATGTTCGTTTTTCTTGTGTGTTTTCTTGACGTCTATGGGTGTGCGTGTGTGCAGTGTATTGGTGAAATTGGGTTTAGTGTTCAATTCCAACACCCACGTTCTAGTTTGGGTTTGTTGGCCCCACAAACTGAACAAAATAAAAAACTAAAAAGAAGCCGGCAACAGCTTTTCGTGGCTGCAATTTTCGATGCAGTTGTTGCTGTTACTGCTGCTGTTGCTGCTGTTGTTGCTGCTGTTGTTGTTGGTGCTGTTCTTGTTTGCAGCAATTTTCAGCTGCTGCTGTTGCCGCCACAACAAAACGAGACCCACCAAATGCAATCATGTTTAATTATGCATTCCACATTTGATTTGCTGTTGACTTTTGTTGTTTACCTAGTTGTTATTGTTGTTCCTCCTTTGTTGTCAAAGCTTTCCGTTACAAAAAAAAAAACTAATAATAAAAGACAACGCCCCCAAAAAAAAACAACAAAAGAGAATAAACTTAAAAACCATCAAACAAACAGCAGCAGCAGACAAACAATAAATGATTTTTTCATTTTTGGTCTTATGTGGAAACAGATAATTGATTGATAAACCAATTTTCCATGCCACCACTTCCCTTCCATCCTATGACTTCTTCAATTATTGACTTCTTTGTTCGGAATATATATATAGAAAATAATCTTGAGGCATTTTTCCAAGGGACTCATGTTCCCCCCAGAAATTAACATAAAAATGTTGCACAGATTAGGTTCATAGATAAAATTGGAAAAGAGAAGCAAGAAAATCAGGGAGGGGAAAGCAACACACGAGGTGGTTACGGCTAGATGGGGCTCAGAAATGCATTTAATTATGGAAATTGCCTTGGGGAAAAAGGGAGAAAAATAAGGGATTGCGGGACTCTCTGCTTCAAGGATGCGTGGGGGCTTGGAGACACTTGAGAAAGCAATTTGCATTGTCTTTCCAGCAATTTGCATATTAAACCCACTGCAAAAGGGTTCTTCTATTGATAGTTAATAATCATGAAAGAGGAAGAATTATCTACTAAAATGATGGATAAATATTTAAATTTTAATACTTATTTCAGTTTAAGTTCAATTTAAATCTCTTTAACATTAATAACTAACTTAAAATTACTTCTATTTAAAATCCATTTAAGAACTAGTTTTCCCTCACATTAAAGGACCTTCCTCTTTTTAATTAAACCCAACCTCTCTGCCTTAAACTCAATTGCATATAAAACGATTATAAGTGAACGTCATTAATCAGTGGAAAAAATAATGCTAACAAGCTTATAGCTTCTTTTAATGGCAGTAATAACCATAAAACATCGACAGCTTTTCTTGTAACAAATTAATAAAAAATTAATTATGGTTTCTATATCAGAAGAACTGGCATAGCTTTGCCGCCGTTTTTATCTTCCGATCAAAGACTGGCTTTGCCTTTTTGTGCTTCTTTTTTTCCCCCAAGTTGAGTTGATTGTTATTGAAATTTTGGTTGAGCGAACAATTAGTTCAATGCTCAAAACTCGGCATTAAGAGGCAACATCATCATCATCATCATCGCCATAACAATTTGTTTTTAATGCCACCATGATGATTATTGCTCGGTGATTGTTATTAGTGTGCAAATAAAATATATTTGCAACACATCGAGTGCGTTGCACCCGCCATCGCCGCATTTTGGTGGCACGCTTGTCTATCGAGGCGATACTGGAAAAAAGGGGGGCGTGGTGCCATCCCCACACACACACACAGCAGCCTGGGAGAAAGCCACAGCTCAGATACAGATGCAGATACAAGGTGGCAATTACTGCGACGATTTGCAGCAACTGCAATTTCAATTCATCCAAAATTGCATAGGGTTTGGTCGTCAGTCGTCAGTCCCTGGGATCACAGTGATCAACACAAGTCACTGAACCTGACAATGGCACAGATCTTAATGCATACCAGACAGATTTTAAAGAAAATTCTTCTAAGTTTTTGATATTTTGAAGCGAAATATTCAATAAAAAACCCACAAAACTATCCTCTTTAAATTCAATCCAAGTTCAACATGAAATGAATGCCTTTGACAGCGAAACACTTACTCGAATTCAACCTAAAATTGAACCATCAATTCCCAGCCACGCAACGAGGTCCTGCCAACGAAAATGACCTCATCAGCGGCCACCTCTCAGCATCCATCATCAGGCAGGCTGGAGGGGGGAAAACAGAAGGGAAACCTGCTGTAAAACAGTTGGCCAAGACAGGAATTGGCAAATGATTTGGCCGGCAAAGATTTATGTGAGAAGCGAAATGAATGAAGGAAGCACACACACAGCACTCAAACACACTCCAACTTAACCAACCTTTTTGCTTAATTTTTCCTCTTTTATTCAACATAGAGAGACAGAGAGAGAGAATAAATAAATTGAATAAGTCACCAGTCGTGGTGGCCAGTAGGAGGAGGAGGTCGGAGTAGTAACCGGTTCCACCAACTCCTTGAAAATGCAATCAGTGCAGCAGGTGGCCAGCTCAAGAAATGACAGTCCAAGAACACGCGATCCGAAATCTGTCCAAAGAGTGGGACAATGCTTAATGGCAACCCACTGCGGCTCCGTCTGACTCTGTTTATGTTTCTGTTTCTGGATCTTGGATCTTGGATCTCGTGTGTCTGCGAGAGATCCGGTTATGCAAATGGCAGTGGAATATCATGAATACCATTCCCAGTGCAGTGGAGCGCATCTCCCAAAGAAATGCCACAGAAAAACATCCTTATTGTTGTCTCACATTCAGAGAGGGAGAGAGACTGCTGAGTAATTAAGTTTGATTAAGGAAAAATATGTGAAGGGTACATTTTTATGAGTTGAAAATGAAGGTCTAGAAGAAAAGGAAATTAATTAAGCAACTGGAATTTTAAAGAAGGTTTTAAACCGATAAGGAAATCTTTTTAAAAATGTAAATAGAGAGATTATTAAAACAGAATATCACAAAAGTTAAATAAAATCATTTTAAAGAACTAAAACTAAAAGAAAACATACCAATTTCCCTTCTTCAACCTTCAATCATTATAATTCCCTTTAAAATACTCTTCTCAAACCCATAAAATTACAAAAAAGTAATATGGCATTTAAACTTGAAATTTTATTGAGGGAAAAATTAAACTCATAGCCACACAAATTAATTTTTGTTGAGAGGAAGGGAATTCTTAAGTGTTTTTGGCTCATTTCAAGTGGCTATCTGCCATAAAAGGGTCGCTCCAGCCGCACATCCTCTCAATGATCAGCAACTAAGTGGATCAGGCAGCGGGGAAAAAGGCATAAATTATGCAGCAGCCTCAGTCTTCAGCATCCAGCATCTCCTTCCCACAAGCCACTCGAAAGGTAGGTAGAAAAGCCTTGGTACAAATTTAAAAAAATAAAACCAAGGAGAGATAAGGGGATAAGGAAATGTAGACCCCGGACCAGAGGAATCTCTTCTTTTCTCTTCTCTTTTTTTCGAGTGGCCCAAAAATCGTAAACAATTTCAAGGTTACGCGATTTTTGAGACGCATCCACACACAGCCACAGCTCATAAGCGTATGTACCTCCTCTCCTTCAGTAAACAACAATAACTATTGAAAGAGTCTACTATATGCCGAAAAAAAAAAACAATTCCTTAAGCCAGAAGATCATGAAAAACACACTTTAATGACTTATGGCTCATATATGTACCTATATGCCTCTCTTATGCCTGAGAAACACAAACAACATAAAATGTCGCCACTTAAGCTTTAAACTGGTTTACATCGCCAGACGAGAAGAGCTACGCTCTGGCAAGGCGAAAACAAAAACATAACTCAGTTGATACCTCTTTTCCTGAGGCCAAAGACTAAAGTGTTTAAATGGTTTAAGTGGAGAACCAGAAATCTAGTTTAAATGTAAATTTTTTGGGTTTTGGTTATTTGGAGTTTGTGCATCTCGAAAATCGGGTTTGATGTTGATGTGCATCTAATGAGGAGGATCATGGGAAAATGGGTTCTTAGACCAATGAAAACTATAGCCATAAATGTGGGTTTAAGTTGAGATTAAAGCGATTTTCTGTGTATTATTTTAGGGTGAAAAGATATATTTAAAATTTAAATTTTAGATTCATAAGATTGGGGTTTAAAATTCAAATAGGGATATTTTCGGGCTTTAGTTTATCAAATAATAGGTTTTTTATTATATAATACTGCATAAATTGTATTCTTTTCTCTAAATTTACCTATTAAACTTTAATTTCTTTTAAATACTACGATTTTTTTAATTGTTTTGTATTTTTAGAGTTAGTAAACAAATATGACTCATTTGTAGCACATTTTGTACTTTAATAAACCCAGAAAAATAGATAAAACCTTTCTCTTGAATATACCCAGAAAATTAAGTAAAACCTTTCATTATAACCCCCCAAAATATCTCTTAAGAACTTAATATTTTTTTTTATTTCTTCTCGACTAATATGCTTTATTTTCCGTTTAACTTTTAAACCCATCGCGAACGCATTTTGTTTTTATTTTTCTTTTTCTGCAGCATTATTATTTTGTATCTTTTTCTCGTTCATCGCACAGTGAGTTGGCAGCACCTACGTGCTACGAGTGTGGAGCCGCCAACCGGTTTCGAGACTCAAAGGTAACTTGAATAACATTTTAGCTCGCTGCCTCGTCGTTTCTTTATATTTCTTTATTTTTTTTTCTGTCTGTCTGTCTGTGTGTTTCTTTTGCTTTTTCTCAACGCACAACAGGTACATTTGTTATTGTTGTTACTGGAGGCAGAGAGCTGCTGGCTGGGTATATATACAAATATATGTATATATATGGTAAATGTACGGTGGGGGTCTGCTGTTTATATGGAGATTTCCTCTGTCTGTTCTTCTGTCATTCTTTCCGCTTGTGTGTTTGCCTTGGTCTTTTGTGGCTCCTTCAAATATATATATATATAAATCTTTATAAATATATATATAAATGGGAATATATATATATGCCCGGCTTTGTATGGTTAGCATAACCAAAGAACTTGGCTCAAAAGCGTTCAGCATTTGCTTTGTCATGTGTTTGTTCATCGCCAACAGAGAGACAGAGAGGCTTGTATGAGTGGATCGTATACTATATATATTTTATATATATCTATATATATGGCCATTATGATTTATATATGTATATATATGGCCTGTTTGCCATGCTGATTGAGCCTTTTATGAGCAGCAGTCTTGAAAAGGAAAAGCGCCAAAAAGGAAAATATAATATATATTCTTTCAGCTCTTTAAATTTTTCCCATAATATTTCCCTTTAACTAATTACACCCCTTAAGTTGATTTATTTATTATATTTAATTATATTTATATTTTATTATATTTAATGGCAAATTATATTCAAATTTGTGTGAAATTATTTATTTACATTTATAATTTCGCTGGGCAGCAAATTAACAAAATCCACCAAATCCGGTGCTAGGCACGACTCAGAACCCAAAAAATAAATAGAGATAAATAAACAAAAAATAAACTAAGACAGAACCCGAAATAGAATGGACAACAAAAATATATAATGAACAAACAAAGAAGGAAAAAAAGAAAAAAAGCAAATGTAAAAATCCCCGAAAGCTAAAAAGATTAATTGAGACAATCACTAGAATATAACCAAAGAGTATCTCAGGGGTTAAGTTTGCTTTCACTTGGAACTGGAAGATACTTTAGTCCGGCAGCAAATCCAAAATGAAAGGCTTACAAAAATTAATTCTAAAGAAAGAATAGCTTAACATCAATGCACTGGTATTAACTATTAATTAATTTGTTCAAATAAAGTGGAATTAAGTATACAATTTTATAAAAACTAACTCAAAAACGAACTCCGAATTCACATTAATCTATTTTTAGCTTAGTTATTATATTTTTATACTCTTGCAGCAAAGTTAGCTTCCTTTCTTGTTTTATTTATACTTTCAAATATATTCTTACAAAAAAAGAAATACATAATTACAATTACTTGACTTGCTTAATTTATTTCACTAATCAATCCACACTTGAAGGTCACCGGACAACCTTGACAAAGTTTACTCCATCGCTTATCAATCGCTGAACACAACAGCCAATAAACTAAAGAATTTGCGAGTCAAACTTGACAAGTGGTCAGTGATATAATATAATTATTTACCTGCGACTAACTTCAAAAGGGTTCTTTATATTTATTGTAAAATACTCTTGGTTTCCTTGTTTCTTTTTGTCCATTGCGCAGCATTTAAATATTTGCCTTTGCAAACATTCCGCAGTGTTTTCCCCTTTCCCCAGTTTTTTGTTTTTTTCTGGACTTTCGTATGAGGCAACGCACTGTGGTTCCACCCATAGGCCAAAAATAAAAAATTTTTGTCAATAAAAATTTAAA
>JAEIHY010000162.1:0-25090 GCA_018904565.1 Drosophila tsacasi
GGTTCAAGAGTTATGATTATTGCAACCCCAAAGTATCTAAACTGCCACTGTGCGGCGCATGTGCCTTGGTTTTTATGGGTTAAAGTTAAGGGAAATGTGGTGCAACAAAGCGTGAGGCCCTGGGAACTTACAGTTATGTAGGCTATGTACTGCTCCCCGCCCCTGCCATTTTCCAGCTTAGATTACACACAAAGGAAAACGAGAAACGAAAAACGAATAAAATGGAAATTAAACCGAGGCAAGCTTCAGGGCTGCTCGTTGGCAATTAGCGGAAATACAAAACTCTAACTTTTCGTAATGCCAAAACAATTTACACAACGTCCATTTCGACGAGGGCTGTTATCAAATTATATATTTCCAAGTGATTGAGGGGAGTTTCGTCTGGGTTTCGAATGTTGCCAAGTGATGGACTCGAGAGAGGTCGAGCTTTGGCAGTGCAACCCTAACAAACGCATCTCCAAACTCCACTTGGCCGTTAAACGCCGTATTTCCACTCCACATTAGAGAAGAATATAACGCCCACCCGGTGGTAAAGGAAAAGCATTCATTGCACACACAAAAGAAAATGCCATTTTGTGCATTTGAAGTGCGTCTGCCTCCACTATCTGGCATCTCTCGCATATTCTCCCCGACTGGGGGTTATATGGTACTCCACACACTCCACACTCTTGTGTATATCAGTGCCCGGGTCTGTTTGTGATGGGCGCCCCGCACTCCTCCGTGTGTCACAAAAACTGAAGTGTCAATTCCATCATAAGCCAAAGTGGCGCGCATATCGCATAACGCATCTCATTCCGTCGCTCAAAGGGGCCAGGCGGAGGATGACGATGACGACTGGCACTGGGACAGGCCAAGAAAAAGAAAAATTATTGAACAATTTCACAATAACACAAATGGAGAAGAAAAATATAAGAAGAGGGAGAAAAGAAAGCAAGGGAATTACAATTGCACTTTGAGATGTCACACATGTCCAAGTTCACAACGAAACTCGAATGCCCTGGGCCGCATCAGTAACTTGAGAGTTATTTTCTTGGTTCTGCCATAACAAATATATATTTATGAACCAATTTAGAAGCTAAACATATAAATAGCACCATTATTTATATATTTTCATTGACTACCTCATTATTATTCATTAAAATCGCATACGCTAGAAAACTCTCCTTTAACCCTATATTATATTTATTATAATAGCTTTATTAACATTTCCCTAACGTTTATTTTTAAGACTGACTGCATGTCTTGCCAATTTGCATAACAACACGTTTTGCATCATGAGCTTGTTGTATTTTATATCATTAATTCGCCACCTTGGCATCTATATTTTGCTATAAATCAAAACTAATTTAGCTTGGCCAAAACGCTTAGCTTTTGATGTATCTTAAAGATTAGTTTTTGCCATAACTTGAAGCGTTTTATGAGGCAACAAGAGAGCAACAAGTAATGCCAGCAAAGATTGCAAAATAACCAAGTAAACACACTTCCCGAACATCGATCACTTTGCCTGGGGATTAAGATGGCGGCGGTGCACGGCTCCAGTGAACTTCAGTGAAATTAATAAAAACATCTGAGAGAGGGAGCACGAGCACCCAGCACCCCTTGGTGGTAGGCCATTTGACAGCCGACATGCCGCCACAAAAGATATAGCGACAGATCCAATTCTCGCAGCCAGTCTTGGCGGCGTTTTCACTTTGGGTGCGACAACTGCAGCGGCGGAGCGGAGTGTCGCGATAATGATGAATACCTTTTTAATGAGCGGCTGACACATGCAGATGCACAGGCGAAGTTGGCCTGCGATTTATCATCGGGGAGTGGATGAGGGAGCTGAGGAGGAGGGAGTGGGATCGGGAACTGGAACTGGAACAGGAGCTGGAGCTATAGCTGGAGCTGGAGTGGAGCTCTGGCTCTGGCTCTGGGGCCATTCCATTCCCTGATGCGTGGCATGACCCTAACCTACCCCAGTTCAGCTCCGTTGATTGCCAACTATTGTGCGTTCAATTCCGTTATTGGGCTTTGACATGCAGAGTTCGCTGGCTTGGAAAAGTCAGTGCCACCGGCGAGACACGCAGGCACTGAGAGAAATAGCAAAGCAACATAAATAAAGGGAAGCTTACAAGATGGGGTTAGTAAAACAATAACAGATTAAGATACATAAGAAGATATCCAGAAGAGATTTACATCAAATGTATCAAAATGTATAGAAATTTAAGCAACTACTTTAAGCTGCTAGTGATATCTGTGATTTTTATCAATTGTATTAAGCACTATTTCATTAATTGTAAGTGTATTTCCATGGCTTCCTCCCCAGAACTTAATGAATACAAAGATAGCTCTTTACTTCTTGTTGAAGAGTCAAATTATCTACCTTTTCCCCCCTTGTTTTCTCTGTACCCTTTACGTACATGTGTATACATAAAGAGTCTAATGAAATATATTCCCGTGCATAGTTTCCCTATTTCCCCAGCTCACCATTTTGCAGCTGACCGTACTTGCTTTCTAATTAAAAGTTTGCCCTTAACGCTCGCTTTAAACGCAAGCCAGTTTTTGGGTTTGGTCGCCTTGGGTGGGGCACTGGCACTGGCACCCCAAAATAAAACCCCACCCAGCCACCGCCACCCCCTTTTAGCCTTTACAAACTCCCCATTTTACAGCCGCCCAGCGACCAACTATGCATTGTTGTTTGTGGGGCCAGCGAAATGTTTGTTGATAAACAGAATTTATATGTGGGTATGTGTGTTTATGACCCGACCTGGCATTCGTTATAGATGTGGCTCGTGGGGGGAGGGGGAGGAGTGTAGCTATGGGGCGACAGGTGCCACGAACCAAAAAAGCGTTATCTGGCCAACGCCAGCGGATATGGCCTATTGAGCCAGTGTTTATGGGTCATTAGGGTGCGTGGAGTGGAGCGGAGAGTGTGCGAAGCAAACATATTTTGGCAATAGCGGGGCCGCCTCTTTGTGTCCCGCTAATTAACATGCCGTTGTCCTTGAAGTGAGAGCGCGTTAGCGATCGCTTCCGCTTTGGCCAAGTGCCAATCAGAAATCTGCATGCAAAGCACTCGAGAGTTGAGGAGCGGCCTCGGCTAAAGCGTTACATGCAAATAACTTTCTAAACCGACGGCTGCACCTTGACGGCTTCCTTTGGCAGGCAGGCAGAGCCATCGCACTGAAAAAAAATTACAGGTATTACAGGGATCAATAATTGGGGGATCAAGGTGTTCCTACAAGTTGAAAGCTACACGTTTTTAGCAGGGAAAGATGGGAAGAAACGAAGGTGATAGTACCTATGTTAGAAATTGTATTAACTGCTTTAATTTTTAAACTAAAATTAGCTTAAGCCTGTAAGATTATATTAGAATGAAAACTATATAGGCTTAAAGGCTTTCTTCGCTATAAAACGTCCTTTAAAACGTCTTTTAAAGTATATTTTTGTCATGTTGAGGCCTTAAAAACATCTTATTGCTGGTCAGTCAGGGAAATTTCTTGCTCAAATCAGAAATAACAATCTAAGATATAAGAAACTGCTCAATCACAACCCCCTAGAGCACAAGTGCTGCTTCTATAACATCTGTGTTAGCTCGCAAACTCTATATATAGACTTAAATTGAAATCCCCAAAGCTCCTTAATTTGGCGAGTGTTTGGAAATGCAAATGCAATGGCCACCATCGGCTCGCGCCTGTCAATCAACGCAGGTCCCCAGGTGTTTGGTCAGGTAAGCAGCAAGTGTCCACTTGACTTCCGTTTCGTGTTGGTTTTGGTTTTAGTTGCTCCTTGGCCCGCCGCCGTTCCCGGAATCAAACGTGACGCATGCCCGTCGTCGTCACTGGATGGCTCTAATCTACAGTATTTGCATGGAAGCCGCTCTTGGCCCTTGTTTATATTTGCATAAATACTCGTATTTACACACACGGACATATAGCAGTTGTGCATATGGCTGTGGCTTTTGGCTTTCGGCTTTCGGCGCCTCTCGGCCATTCAGTCGTATAATTTCGAATTGACAATTGTGCGGGTCCCGACCGAATATATGGCCTATAAGCTGGCTTAAACGTATCTATGGCGGCTTTGGGGCTCCCAATCCCTGTCCCAGTCCCAAGTGCGATCTCATTTCGATTCGGCAACATGGCACTCAATTATGTCGTCGTAATTTCCTGCTCGACACAATTATACGATGCTTATCGCCAGTTGGTTTTTAACCATACTCGGCGTCTTGGCTCACATGAAGTGAATTATGAAGCGCGTATAATAAATCTCCGAGCCGCGACTTGTCGTCAAATTATGCAAATTTCCAGTGTGGGCTCAGAGGCAGTATCAGTGAATCGGAAAGCGAATCCAGATGTGGGTCATCGACGTATCGATAACATCAACGCGTCGTCGTCGTCGACGTCAGTTGGGATATACATATGAGAGGCAGCAACTACTCGCATTTCTCATCACGCCTACGACTTTTTTGGAGCAGCAGAGCTCTGGGAAACAATGCATTAACTACTTAGCTGGGCCCGGGCCCTAAGCCTCACCTCACACACACGCATTCAGATGCAGATGCATCCACTTTTGGCCTCTTGTTTGACTTTGCCCAACACCCTGGGCCCTGCTCTCTGCACTGACAAAATACACACAGTCAGGGAAGTGGCAGTGATGGCAAATGGTTATTATTTTGGTTAAGTGGTAGCTAAAATGGTAATAAAAGAAATATAAAAGAATGTAATTATGGTAACTTATTAGGTTCAACCTGTATAATTATTTGGTTACGCTCCCAAGAGCACAGGAAAAAAAAACCAGAGAAGAGCATAGTAGTAATTGTATTTGGAGATCAAAAGAGCAAAGTTCTCTCAGAGTGCAGCTAAAAAGAAACTCTCTCGTTCGTTACTGCTTGTACATTGCATGCAGAGATATGAAGAGAGAGAGAGAGATATTGCACATATTTTTATTTCTCTCTTTTTTTATGTAAAGGAGATGAAGTACTCTCTCCTATTGAAGCTACAGCTCACATGCATGAGATGATCGAGTCATGGGGCTTAAGTAATCATTGCATATCTAACATAAAAATAGTTTTAAGATTCTACAATATAGCCAGATCTAGCGTAAAAATGCCAACGAAGACACCCCTGAATTGAGACCCCATTCTAGGGTAAACAGACGTGGAGTGACACGCCTATTTGGGTTATGTGTAGCTGGATTTGTTTCAACTCTGCGAAATGGGTTACATGCGAGGCGCTACGATGCGATGCGATGCTATACGAGGCGAGGGCCCTTTGGCGAGCAAACAAACACAAAGAGTGGCAGAGTGGCAGAATGTGCAGCCGGGCGTGGAGTGCACTAAGCGCGGATTTATAACGGAAGCTTAGCCCGCTCGCCGACTCATGAATAAATTAACAAGAGCGGGAAGAATCAACACGAGAACAAAACATATGTATGCATAAATGTTCGTACATATACTGCACATAGTACATTCATATAACGGTGAAGCCATAGAGAACAGTGAGACTCGCACGCCCCCCAGGCACTTTGTTTTTCAAACTTCTTGCCATAAAAAGCCATGCGAGACACTGGCGATTAAAATCGATCTTAAGGCTCATAAATTATGCAATTCAGCAAACTGAGAACTTCTTTGCTCCCGCAGACAGACAGTAGCGCACCATAAGATACTACTTAGATTGCAGTTTTGGAATAGAAGAGATCAAGCAGACTGGGAAACTTCTCTAACAAGAAGATAATTGGAGTTATTAATTCATTGTAATATGTGGTGTTTAGAAACCATTTAAAAAGTATCTAGGAAGAATGCAATGCAAAACTTGAGGTTCGAAAGGTTATTATAAATCTTATAAAAGATCCTTTTCTAGCTTAAAATATTTATTTTATAAGGGTCTTAGAGACAGACTCTCCTTGTTTGAATTTAAAAAGAAGCTGTCTTATTTTTCCATATATCCGAACATAATTTCTATGATTTTTTCTACTTTTAGATCATATAAATCTTATGGAGTAGAGTATATATCTTAAACTGCTTTCGATTTATGAGACTATAGGTACATATATAAAGTCTAGTAATTAAACATTATTATCTGTACTCATAGCTGACAGAGTGGGTTACGGAATCTCGACTCTAACTGGAGACCTCGCTCGGAGGAGGCTGCAGCAACTTCATCTGCGTGTGGTCACTGTTTGTTTCAGTTTCCGATCCAACTTCAGCTTCAGTTTTAGTTTCTGTTTTTCTTGTTTGTTGTTTTTGAATCCAGCCCACGCCCATGTCAGTGGGCACCCACAAGCGGAGCAGAGCTCTGGCAGTTGGACATTCGGACAGTTGGACAGCTGGGCGGCTCAACTTTAACTTCGATTTTCAATATTCATGACAGAAATGGGGGGTGGGCGGCAAAGGGGAGCAATGCCTGAGATGGCAGTCGAAAATTATGGCAATTACTGCACAGAACTGTAAATTATTTGCTCTGGCGACCTCATTGTCCACAAAAACACACACACCTAGCGTGTGTGTAAATATTCCCACATGCACTTTGCATTCGCTGTTTAATAATTCAGTGTGCTTAATGCAAATTAAGCGTTTAGCTGCCGTCAGTAGGTAGTTGAGTATTATAGCCTAAATTGGTCGATATTTATGCTTATTTCTTAGAATAGTTTTGAAATATTATGCTACATTCAATGATATTGTTTTAAATATATTCAGAAAACTTCAAAGACTTGAATTTTGAAGGGTTCCGAGTCCTAGAACAGTTTACAGATATTCTTTACTATTTTAAATAAAAAACTTCTAGTAGTTTTAGCAAGTCCCTTGTAGGTTTACTTATAGCTCTGAGTTTATGGCATATTAAAGTGTTAAATAAGTATTTACATAGGTGATTTCATAATAACACTACTCTTAACTAAATTATAATAAAAAGTCCTGGTTTTCTATAATTCTGATAATGATATTAGCATTAATCCCCCTGCTGCTTGTTAGAACCTTATTGCCTTTTAAGAATACCTACAGATTTACAGATATTCTCCGACTGACTCTGTGATTAAGTGTTTCCAAAACGCTCAAGAAATTACCAATCAGAGGGTCACTCATCACCGAGGAATCCGCTTAAGCTTATGGGCTCTTATCTCGAAATTCCGAGGGCACAATTATGCGTCTTGGCTTATCGGTGCCAGAAGCAGCAGCAGCAGCATCAGCAGCCACAGCCCCCAATTACAACGTTCGCGTAATTATGCCCAGCAAATCGCTCTTAAAAGACGGAAGGGACAGAAAGATTCCCCAGGAAAATCGGGGGAAATATCGGCGGGAGTAAGCGCCTTATGCGGCTTACTTGTAGGTCGTATAAAGCGGAACGACGCGACGGCTACTTGCTTTATTTTATTTACTTTTTATACGCATTTGTGCAATATTTATTTTTATGCCAACTGCAATGGCCAGTGATAAGCGCTCCTCTGGCCGGCGGATGAGGATGAGACCAGAGCGACGGGCAACGTGAAGGAACGGCGACAGCGGAAATTTATGGTCGTCGCATAAAACGCATAATCAGTAAACGAATGTGCCACAAAGGCAGAAAAAGAACAAGAGAGGAGGCACTGGGCACTGGGCACTGGGCATTGGGGATCCGGGATTGGGGGACTGAAAATTGGAGTTGGAGTTGGAGGGATTGGAGGTTTAACCGAATGACCGATGGTCAGGGAATGGCCATAGTCATAGCTATGCTGGAATGATTCCCCAGTGTCTCCGTCATTTGCACATTGAACGAAAAACGCTTCGATGGACATGCAAATTCAAGCAAAACGTGTGCGTAACTTATGGCTCCTGTTTGGATACACTGAGAGATAAGGTATATCAGACTGATATTATAATACCCCGAAAGAGGATTCAATATTTATTATTTTATACTTTTCATGAATAAGCGGGGTATAATATATTTTTAATACAAACCATATTTGTACCTCGATCATTTATTTTCCAAATGTATTCCCATTTGGGGCCTCAATTTCTGTCGCAGTACCCATTATGCACACATTAGCTGGCCGAGATGAGTCAGTGCTAAATTGGTCCGCCCAAAGTGCAGCTATATTGCACTCTGCACCTTGCCGCCTGCGGCACTATTTCACTGTCAATCGATGGGCTGGCATCGGGATAGGAATTGGCATCGCAGAGCAGCGAGGACCGGGCGGCGGGCCACGTTAATTAAAGCCCTGTAATGTCATTAGCTGGCCTTTTGACTCCGCCAATGATGGCACTCGTCTGGCTAATTAGGTTTGCATCTAATGCAAGACAGGCAGCTGGAAACTGGGAGCCGCTGCTGCTGATTCACCGACACGCGATGTGATGCGATCCAATAGTTGGCGTCTCACTTAATTACCAGCTGCCAATGGCCAGCTTGATAACAGTTAAATTGATTTTGATTGCTTTATTCGATGCCTATAAATCAAAGACGGATGGAAATTCTACGACGCGGCACGTGGGCAGCGGCAGCGGAATTCTGCGTCTTGAAGAAAAAACGATACCCAGCGATATGGACACCGATATGCCGGGGACTCTAACTCTAACTCTGAATATATATATATAAATGTATATATATAGTATCCGAGCTGACCACTGCCCACTTGGCCGGTGTCAACGTCAAACACGAAACGAAACATTTTGTGCGATTAGCTTGTAAGATTGTTTGCAGCTCTTTTTGTGGCCATTTATTCAACTCAACTCAAGACGGCAACTGCAACTCGATAGTTAGAGTGAGTAAAAACTGGATTGCAGCTGGACCGGGCCAAGAGCTAAAAGCCAAAAGGGTGAGAGGGGTGCATGGCAAGAAATTGGGGGTTTTGTGAAGGCTAGAAATAGATTTACAGGTAGATAACCTAGCGTTGAGTTTCTTTTATATATTTAATAGAAGCTTTGGCTTCAAAAAATATTTAAAAATATTTTATTTTTAAGCCATAGCTAAATTTATTATAATAACAAGTAAACCATCTTTTAATTTGTAAATAAAATATATTTTAGTTCTGGTTTCTAGTTCAGCAGTAGTAAAATCTTTCAGATTTGCAAAGACATAAATATGTAATCATCCCATAAATGAATTTGACTTTATCCTTAAATACCCTTTAATAATACAGACTACATCAAAGTATCTATATTTTCTCTTCGTGCATCACTTGGCTTAGATGTGAACGTAGACAAGCTGGCAAGCCGAAAAGCATTTTGGCCTCATGGTGATTTTTTTTTTTACTTCTTTTTTCTGGCCAGTGTTTGCCCACTCGAATGCCTCCGAGTGGCAATTTTATCGAATTATTTGCACTTAGCTGCAAATTCAATTGGAAATAACGAGCGACTTTTCGTTGTTAGCAATGGGATGCTGAGGATACTTATATGCTCTCAGTTTGGCCACAAACTAACCATGTCTTCGCCCCAAAACACAGCAGGTGATTCCAGGCAATGCATTCATCGAATGCACTTTGCACACTCTTGGACTCGGGCTCAGAGAATGCAATTGATATCTCTGTCACAGTCTTTTTGGGTCGCGTCAAAAATAGCCCCGAGGTGGTAACCCCCATCAATTGAAGTTAACTGGCATACAGTAAACATGGGTTAACAGGCTCACAGGTTACGAGAAGTGCTCTGTAACAAATAGCACTTGAAAATATTTTTCTAAGGGAAAATATATTAATTGTATGCTGAAATTAGGTAGTAATTCAGATAATACAATATTAACTTGGCGAGCTTATAGAGCTTCAACCAAATGGTTTTATGATTAATTTATAGAGATATTATATTATGATTTATAATAAATAAATGCATAAGAGAAATCAAAATCCCTCATTGCTTTCCGAAAAGTGCACGAGAAATTCCCAAGTCAAGATTCCGTGGAAGTTTAAAAGCAAGATATACTGTAGAAACAACCTATTAAACTTATCTCTGTTAAGAACGAACTCTGTATGATCTGGCCCATTCATATATCAAATAATAATTGCTTAAAAAATTGCTAATTTCCCTGAATATATCACCTAACTTATATTTTCCCCGGTGTATTACCCATTGAAATTATCTCCTGAGATCACTTGCCATGGGCTGAATTTTCCTTGCTCTGTATTTAATATTTTCCTCGCTGTGGATATTTCTGCATTGTGCAACACCTTGGCACTTGCTTTATATTTATTTTATTTTATATTTTTCTGTGAGTTCGCCGATAAGCAAAGGCAACTACAGCCAAAGGAAATATTTTGACACTTCTTTATGGGGCAATCCGGGAAATATGTCAGCAATGCAATGGGGCGATATGGCGATATGGAAACCACTTTGTAGCCACTGCCCACTGTCCATGGTTGGGCAACTCCAAGCTATGCTTGCAACCCGACACCCAAGGCCGAAACGGAAAACTGATCTTGATTTTTCCGCTCTCCCTCTTTGCAGGCAAAACGAGAAGGACTGCGATGAGGATGACAAGGACGATGTGCACGATGCGATGCCGCCGCCCCCGAATTACATACAGATATCCCAGGGCAGGATACAGCTGGTGCATCAGCCCCGAACACCCGTGGACTCGGAGGCGGGCACGCTGTCCCTGGAGCGGCATGGCTCCAGCTCGGGATCTGGATCTGGATCTGGATCTGGCGGCTGTGATAAGGTGAGCTGGATTTTGGTACCATTATTAGCCCCAGCCCCGGTATTTGGTAACTCCCCGGCACGTAGCGCTTTTGGGGTAGAGAGAAAGAGCTCCATCCAATTACAGACAATCAGCCCGAATCAAATCATAGCCATAGACCCTGTATATATAGTCATAACCCCCTCATCTCGCCGGCAACTAACCTTCGGCTTTCTGGTGTTTTTTGGTGAGCGACGGCGGCGGGTTAACCCAATTTTCCAGGGGAAAGCTAAGAAAGAGCAGCGCGCTTTCCTTTGTTGGCGTGTGGAGAATTTTTCCAAAAGTGCGGCAGGCGGCATGCAAACGAAACTCTCGGCGAAGCAAACACCTTTGAACTCGGCCTGTGAGCCACTTGAACTCGTTAACGTGCCATTTGAGACACATCGCAGCGGCGTTCCAGAGATTGATGGAGCCGGCAGTCAGGCCAAATGCCCCCTTGACATGCGAATCCCCACAGCCGTCGGGTCGGGTCACGCCAACTGGGGAGCAGCACATCTTCCAGCGGCTGTTCCCGCGATTTCCCTCCCAATTTCCCCACTGATTTTCCACTCTAATTGATCGCGTATAAATGCTGACAATTACCTGGACCCCAGCATTTCCCAGGGATCGTGCTGAGATCCCATATGCTCGCTCCCTGGATCTCGGACTAGCATTCTCGCTGCTGATGCTGCTGATGCTGCTGATGCTGCTGCTACTCACGTCCCGACTTCCGTGACGTTTTAATAGCACTAAGTATGGCGCATGCGCGGACGCTGGAGTTGATTTATGGCCGGAGCAGGGAGCTGCCAGGTCGGATGCTCCATAAGCGGCTGCAAATGAGCCAGGCCAGCCATCACCAGGCGTTCCAGAGCTGAGAGCCGGGACTTGGAGCTTGGTAACAGCTCCATGTAAATGGCCGTTGACGCGGCTTCCCAGAATCCCATCCAGAAGTCACGGCTCCACGCTAATTGAACCCACGAATCCGCTGCCTTGCCTGCGTGTCTCGATTACCAAGGTCCAGACCTAGGACCATGTCCACATCTATTCTCCAGCTGCCACTAGTGCTGCTGCCAGACACCCACTCGCAGCACAATTTGCCAAATGGCATCTCGATTATTTGTGCGCACACAGCTCTGCAGCTGATGCACTGCATCCATTGCTGTCATCGGAACCCAGTCACGTTCTCTCTCCATAAGTTGCAGTTGCAGTTGCCGCTGTGCTCTGATGTTGCTGCTGCTGCGGCTGCGGCTGCAACTGTGCAATTTCGCACTGGCGACGAGTGATTGAGGAGAGTTCAACGAACCGCCAGCTATTTATTTGCTGTGTTTACTCAGACTTCTGCCCCTGGACCCCCTCCTTTGTCGCAGTCCCTCCGCCAGCTTCTGGCTCGGATTCCCCGATTCTTCGATTCTCCGATTCTGCTGCACATGCGCACAGTTTCGCCAGCTGGAATGGAGCTCTATGGGCTGCCATTGTTGTCGCCGTCACCGTCTCCATTTCATTGCCTGCATTAGCATATGGATATGTGTATACCTAGGCGCTGCTATATTTGTTTACACGGAAAAAAGTCTCGCTAAGGACTATGAATATTGCTCAAAAATGGGGAAGAAATTATGCCATAAATTCAGGGAAGAAAGCTAGTTAATTTAAGCTTTAAGGAATAAATTATTTAAATCTTTATGGATATTGAAAACATTCTTCTCATATAATAAATACATAGTTTCTTAGTTATAGTTTTCCCCAGTGTCTACCTGGCAGCTCCGCCTCGGAGACTGCATTATTTCCTGCCACAAATCATGGCATTCATTCTCGCTTTTAGTTAGCCAACTTCTCGACTCTTTTGGCCATTCATAATCGCTCACTGGGATCGTAATCTTTATAAATTCTCTCTCGTTAAGGCAGAACAACAAAAATCAATTTGTCTATTGCGCAAAAAGGCCGAAACAACACAAAACTTCGAGAGACAAGGCAACCCATTTTCCTCGAGCTATAAAAATTATTTTTACAACTTCCACAACTAATATTAAGTGTTTAACAAAACAGAAGACTGAGGAACAAAAAAATTCAAAAAAGCAAACTGCTGTTTTACGAGCGCGGCGGCGTCACAATAGTTGTTTTTTTGTGTGTTTTGTTTTTTGATTTCTGATGTCTGTTGGCCATTTTTGTGTTAGGGGAAAAACTTGGAAATTGCCATTTCCATTTCCTGCCCACGCCACCTCCCGGGGCACCCAAATGTCTCCATGTCATTTTGGTACATATATATAGCATATATGTATATATAGCTTATAAGTGGTTCCGCCGATCCACAGATCCACATCAAAGACCGGACTCTGGGTTTTTCTTTTCGATTTCAACGCCGCTAACTCCACTTTGTGTGCCACGGTTCTTGTGGAATGTCAGCCTTGCTCTCTCGGTGAATTATTGGCCATGCACACCTGCAACTGGGCCCCCACCTGTCCCACCTGGCACCTGCCCCAGACCTTCTCCACATCGCGTGCGGATTAAGTTGGAGCTCATTGTGTTGGTTTTTTTCTTCTCGTTTTTTATTTGGTTCGAATGCCATGTTGCATTCACTTGGAAAATCGGGATTGTGCCCAAAAGAGTTCAATGATTTGCTTTTTACACCTCGAATCTGTTTTCGGTGCGGTGACAAGATAGTAAATTAGCTTCAATTGCTTTTCATTTTTTTTTACAGGCTGTTATAATTGTTTCTCCCACTAGGGCAAGTTTTTAACCGATGAAGTATGGGAAAACTTTGTAGTGGTTGCAATAAATGTTAGCTTTATGGGTTGTCTTTAGGGTCAGTACTCTGTTATTATTGTTAGCTGAGTTTCAAGTATGGTATAATTTTTTATTGAAGGTTAAAGTGTTTAATTTACTGATTTTTGTTGTTAGAAACAAATATTTCCTTATGCATTTAGGTAGTAAATTAGGAAAAGCATCGAAGTTTTTGATGAGATTAAAACCTTTTCTTTGATTTTAAATCAATAAGCAGAAGGGATTGAGATGAAATAATATAATTTACTAATTAACATACATTTACATACATATTTTCTGATTAATATTTAAAGCAGTAATGTGGGAGTAGTTATATTTGTAATGTTTTTATAAGAAAATGTAGATTCGAAATGGATGAACATAAAGGATTTTTCCGCTTTGGGAAGAAGCTTACCTAAAGATTTTTTTTAATAAACAAGTCATATGAAAATTACTATACAATTTTGTTTTTGGGTCAACAAATGCATATATTACAAATAAAAATGTTGAAATAAATATATATTATGCACTTAAAGATAACATGCTTTCTCATTTATTTCTTTCTCTGCCATTATAATTTAATTATAAATTTATATAAGTATTCCATTTACCTTAAATGGTATTCGATTTATATCCTTGCGTAATTTAGGCTAATAAAATGCTTTTATTTGTAGTGGGAAAAACGTATGTCTCTCTGTAGCATATTGTCAAAATATTCTCAAATTTAAAACCAGAAAATAACCCTTTTTCGGTAAAACTTCGCCTTCGCTTACAGCCATGCACACACCCACTCACACCCACAACACACACACTCACACAAATTCATTGGTTCACTGGCCACATAAACACAAAAAAAAAAATACAGAAATAAATAAATAAATAGAAACTCATCCATGCACATTTGGAGCTAGCTTTAACTTTTCGTTTTCGGGCATTTAGCCGTAGCATTTAGCCTCCTTGCGCTGCTTGCTGAGTTTTTGGTTTTTCTGTTTTGTTGTCTTGCAGGATTTGTTGGAGAAGCGGATGATTGAAGTTGAAGGCGCTCTGCTGCGTTTGCAGGAGGAGTTCCAGAAAGTGAGTACTACTCCTACGGAAATGTATCTATCTCGTCTCGGATCTCGTCCCCCGCCGCCGCCAGGCTGGGATGTTATTACCCGGCCCGGACATTGCTCTCGAAATGAACTTTGAGTTTAATGTCGCCGGAGTTGGGAGTTGGGTTTTTGGGCCCGTTCCCAGTTCCCATTTCTCAGCACCCTGTTCCCATTCCCGTTCCCCATGCATTTTAATTTCCTGTGCGGTCAGCGTGTGAGAGATTTCGTCCGGGGTGGGGTCTCTGGGTCTGGACCTGGATGTAGATGGACATGGACATGGGGGTCATTAATCGTGTTCAGTCGTTTGCGCTCAGTGCGGTTTATGCGGTCAGGCGGGCTGTGGGGAACAAGGTCGCCTGGCCGGGCAATTAAAAGTTACAAGCTCAAATTACAGGCATACTCGTACATATAAATACGATATATACGAGCCTTGTAACAACGTCAAATTATCCGGCCGAAGGAGCTGCAATTACAGTCTCTGAAATGAAAATAGAACCTAAAACAACAGCAAACTGCCACCAGCCTCAGCGTCAGATTTTAAATTAAATGCAAGGAGAGCTGTAATTAAAACACATAACTTAATTAAGGAACTTTGAGAAGATAATTCCAGTGACAAGCTTAAAGTTAAGATATTTTCTGAGGTCTGAAATGAGCGTTTCCTTCTGTAAACTCCCTTTTCTGACCTTTAATAAACTAAGATACTGCGTAAAATTATTTTAACTAAATGGAGTTTATTGAAAGTTTAATTTATCATCAAGAAAACTTTGCAACTAATTTATTAATTTAATTTAAACTTATGTATTCAAGTTACAATATCAAGAAATTTTAATATTTATTCAAGGCAAATGTAGCAACTGTTTTAAGTAAACCTTTCTTAAAATCAAAACAAAATAGTAAAATCCCATTCAAATAGCTGCCATGCCAATTGGGCGACATAAACCCACACCCCCAAAAAAGTTCCACTTTGGATAATTCGCCTTAGGAAATTCTGGCAGTTTATTACCTTCGACGCACTCGATCAAAGCCCTCAATGGCAAATCACAATCTAAACTGTCATCGGAATGGCCGGGAGGATGGCCCTCGTCGGATGCCCAAAGAAAGTTTAATGGCCGGAACTTTCCGGCGGAAGGAGCTCGGCTTGGCATACGCATTTCCGGCTTTAGGTAATTGAATTTGATAACACAAGAGAGAAAAAAGGAGAGAAAAAGGAGCGAACTGGAGCCCCGAAAACGAGTTAACTGCTCGGAGTTTATGGTGTGAAAAGGAGCAGCGTGTGGCCGCCACTCTCCCATATTTTTGGCCAATGATTTCCGCAGCCAAATGGCCAGCCAACCCACCGCCCGCCGTCGCCTGCTGTTGCCGATTTTCGCAGGAAGCACCGGAGACACAAAACGCGTTGAGAGGAAAAGTGGAAAAGTGCTTGCGGCCCCACCGTTTCTTTTTGGAGCTAGCTCTTCTGGCCCCGTTCTGGCCATTGCCTGATTTTCTATGCTTTTGGCAGGCGGCCCCGGCTCGCCATGAAATTTACGAGTATGGCAATGGCAGTTGCTGCCCTGCCCGTCGCATCCACATCCCATTCTCTTTCTCCGCCTTATCATCTCGCCAGCCTGCTGGCTGCGAGCGCGGTCCATGGTCCATGCATGGGAATCCGATTACCACACTGGGGGAAAGTACTTTTATTGCAGTTTTTAAAATGCTTGGAAAACTATCTTAAGAAGCGAAATCGATTTTGGGTTTAGTCAAGTCTCAGTTAAATATAACATTAAATTAAAGAAAGCTCTGGAAATCATATTTTTGTTAATAAAAACTGAAACGTGATTTTTTCTGAGTGGTTACTATTTTTCTTAGTGCAGTACAAGGAGCTTGGCGAGAGGCAGGAGTGAGTTGTGGAAATGGAAGTGGGCGGAGTGGATACATGAGCTACCGTTGCCGCTGTCCCAACTTCCAGCTCCTTTGGCAATATTTCTGCACTTTATCTGTCTGTAAATAACGATTAACTATGCTTGCTGCTCCCTCAGCTGCTTTTGCGCTTTCTTACCCTTGAAAATGGGTATTGTTATTAAGGAGAGATGATTGTTACGCTATAAAGCATCTCTGAATATATAAAGTTTATACGGATGATGGTCAGGATTGAAAGGATGTTCGTTTTATAAAATATGAAGAATGTTTTAGTCACACTTTGTAGCTTTTTTGTAGGTTAAAAGTCTTATCTATGGATTATTAGGTGATTTTAAGTGAACAATGCTGGTCTATGCTATTATGACCTTATTAGGTGCTGTTATAAGCATAATAGTGCTATTAATTTCCTCAATATACTATGTTTTATATAAAAATACAATGAAACTTCCTCGAAAAGAGTATTAAAACTTCGTCAAAGTTATCGGAAGCTCTGGCTTCCGTTGCCTTTGGTCCTGTTTTTGCTTTTTGCCACTGTCCTTTGGTTTCACTTAGTCAAAGTCGCTCCCTTACTACCAAGATTCGGTGTGTATGTGTGTGTACTTTATTGTTATTGGCATATCAGTGGCTCAAAGGGCAGGAAGCGAGGAGACTGAGCGGGGGCATGGCAATCCATTGACAAGTCGGGCCACCAAAAGTGTGAATGTTGCAGAATTGTTGTTCTTTTTTTTTTGGCACCCAAGGCAGAAGCAGAGGAAAGGCGGCCCAGACCTTAGACAGCTTGTTGGCCATGTGGCATGCAATAAATGGCACGATTCAATGAATATCCATCTTCCGATTCGCCATGCTCCCCCCATCATCATCATCATCACGCTCGCTTCCATTCCCTTTACCATTCCCATTTTCATCATCATTCTCATCTGGTTCCAATTTGGGCGAAAGCTGGGAGTTTACTCGGTGGTAATAGGAAATGTAATTGATTTCCAGGGCTCGGAGATGCCGAGAGCATTACGACGGGACTCCTAATTGATAAGAAAGTCCTGTGTCCCTCAAAGGGTTCTATTCCCGTAACTTTCGTTACTAAGCTTCCTTTGACATTACTCTCCATCGAGTGCTCCATCTTCATCCTGCTCAAATTGCTGACAGTTGCCTTTTTTTAACCGGCTCTCCTTTCTCGACAACAGCTGAGCCCTGTTCCGTCCATAAAGCATCCAACATCCAACAACTGGCACGACATTTAATCCTTCGTCCCCTCAAATATTTGTGCTTGCTGTAAACAAATGAGGAGGCAGGAGGAGGAGGGAGGATAAAGAGATGGCGAAACGGAAGTTTTGTTTATTTGTTTGCCTTTAATCAGGCGACAGATCAACAAGCCAAATCCGAATGGATTGGCATGTGCTAATGAAAAGTTGATTTAGGCTCCAGCGGGAGGGGGGTGAAGCAGGAGCAGGAGGAGGAGCTGCAACAATGCACAAGTTTCGTCACCAGCACGTGCTCAGTTTTTAATTCCAATTGGAGAGCCTGTCTCTCTCCAGTCATCTCCCTCCCTCCCACTCGCCGCCCATTGTTGCCCTTGGATATCTTTCGCCTTATTAAAGCTCAGCTGCATTCAGTTGAAGCGAAAGAATAACGGGGAAGAGAGAGAGAGAGTGGGATGGTAAATTGAGTACAGTCAAAACCAACTAAGGGGGATTTAGTGAGAAAGCTCAAGAGACTTTAACTTCCAAATGCGAGAAATAGAAAATTCTACTTTCTTTAACAATTTATCTGCAACTTAGATTTATCTTAATTACTAGTTATTAATTATTACTTAAGAATTCATCTGTAAAACATATTAAGTTTGGCCAAGCAAGGCTCCACTGAAGCTGAGGCAAAAGAAAAAGCGTCCCTGTCAGCTGTCAAGTGGGGGGCGTGGTCGTGGTCTTGGACGTTGTCTCTCGAGAGGCACTTGGTCGCTCGCAAGGGCTTTCGAGAGGAAGCAAAGTGGAGAAGGGGCAGGAGGAGGCGAAGAAGTCGCAGCACGAGCACTTTTTATTATCCACATCACCGGAGTGTGCCTCGTACTCCCCCCGCCATCATCATCATCATCATCATCATCAGCAGCAGCATCTTCTTCTTGTGCTTTTGAATTGCTAATAATTTTGTCGCAAGCGTTTGATGGTTTACTCACTCGGAAATGAAGGCACCCCACCCGACCACCACCACCATTCGTGATGTTGCACCACCTTCCCAGTTCCAGTCCGCGTCCGAGTCCAAGTTCTAGTCGTAGTAGAACCACCCACCCGTGGATCCCATAACTAGAGTTATGTACATAACTGAATATATAGCCATAAATTTAGGGTAGGTCAGAGCCACTCTGGAGAGTAATATTGTTGCATATACTTATTACGACTTACGACTGTCCATTAATGCATAGAAGCCACCCTTTACGTCCTACCCCATTCGCGGCCCGTTCGGGGTATTTTTTTAAAGCTAAACCTAAACCGAGGAGCAAAAACCCAACTTGATGATTCATACGCCCCCGCGAATTCAGACCAAAATGTGCGGAACTACCACCACTACATACTATATAGGGTGTGGGGGGAGGTCTCTCTTCAGAACCCCTTGACAAAAAAGTGCAATGCAATTAATTTTTCGCGAAACTTTTTTCAGGGATGGGGAACTGTTCTCTGTACGGGAAAAACTTGGGGAAATAATGTCACCAAAGTTTGGTTAGAATAATATTAATGTAACATATGTATAATAACCTATCTATATTTTTAAACTTAAAATTTTAAATTTTAAAACTCCTTTCGGTGTATTATAATATCAGTAAGCTCAGATATTAGAGCCATTTAGAAGATTTTCTGGGAACTTCTCACAAATTACTAATTTTCTTTTCGTTTCTATTTCGATTTGACTTTATATTATTATTATAATTAAAGCCAAAATGAATACTTATTTTACTATCCGATATCTGATTTCTCAGTGCATTCCTTTTCGCTTCCCTTTTCATCTTGCTCAAGTGACGTTTTAGTGTTTGCATTTGACGCAGCGAACGAGAAATTAAGCATGTGAATGGATCACCACCAGTATATGCTATAGCTATATAGTATATACATATAGGGTTGTTCTTCTTGCCTCGCATCTGCAAAATGTTTGTTTTATTGTTTACCCATCGCCCCCGCCCCGATTCGCTGCCCCCCGCTGCCGCCGTCGCGGTTCATTAAATTAAAAACGGCCAATTCGTATTCGAATTCGGAGTAATACATCAAAAAACATCGCCGTTGGGGGGGGAGTGGGAGAGAGATGGCTTTCTGCGTTGTTGTTGTTTTGTTGCTTTGCCGGCTGTTGCAGCTGATCGAAAGGTCTCAGTGTGGGGGAGTGGGGGGTGAGAGAGAGCAGATTAGCAGAGCAGCTGTGCGGCGAATTCACCACTCTCTCTCTCTTTCTCTCACTGTCTTTCTCTCTAAGCGCTCCCATCCTTTTCGCCGTAGTCGGCGAGGGTTGTTTTCTCGGTTCTGCTCCCTGTTTCCTTGAATTCGTTTTCCTCATTGTTTCGCCGGCTTTCAAAAGCAACGCCAATGTTCGCCCTCGGTCGCGTGTTTTTTTAAACATTTCATTTTTTTTTGTTTTCGCTTTGCCATTCCTGGAAATTATATCTTTCCTTCTAATTTGAGTTACGTCGTTTGCTTTTTGCCGAAAATTTATGCTGCGTTTGGGGAAAGGAAAGGAGTTTGCCTTGCCCGCCGCTCGTCCTTCGTCCTTCGTCCTTCGGCCAGACGTCGTCCCTTTCGGACTTTAAGTTGTTTGTTATTTTTACGCTTTTGTGGTCTCTCTGGAAATTCCCCAAAAGTTTATGCAATTTATACCGGCAAGAAAAACAACAGCAAGGAATCACCAGAGTAATCCCTTTTGGCATGGAATAAAGCTTCAGAGCAACAAGGACTAAGGATGATGGTAAGAATCTGTGAATTCAGGAATTACGGGAGATGTTCCTTCCAATTTCGAAAATGGACGGCTGTTGCCACCCGCCGTTCAATCCGCATGTTAATTAATAATAAGCGTGCTCATATTTTCCTTTCCCTTTGAAAGCCGGGGGTTAATTCCACCTCTGATTTTACAGCGATCGTTAAGCCCACGCGAGAAGGATTCCCCCCTTTTTTATGATAAACTCCCCTGACAGGACAATGGATGATTTTTTATGGGCTAGGACATGGCAGATAAGGGAGATATACTGTACGAAACCGAAATTTGTATTTGGTTGTTTTTTAAAAAGAGAACTAATATCTTAAACTCCTAAATGTTTAAGATTTTGTAGCATCCATTTCGAATTCTATAGAATTCAGTTCATTCTAAATCCTGTAAAATGGGAATGAGTTAATTATGTTTAAATATTTACCTTGAAAAGCCTTAGGACATCTTCAAATAGAATCTTATAATCCACAATTTCTTCCTGTGCATATTGAAGCTTAAGTTCTGAGGGGTGGTCCTGTGTCCTGGACAACTTACGGAAGTGCGTTTGCGGGTGCAAATGGCCGTATGATGTGCCACCCACAACCACCACCACCACTGCCACCCGTAGCAGAACCCAATCCTCCAATACTCTAGCTGGTGCGTCGCTCTCTGTTTATCCCCAGGACACGGGTGCAACATGTTGCCGGGATTTGTTTTGTTAATTTCTGTTGCTTGGGGTCGGGGGTAAGCTAAACGAACCCCTAAATCATTTTTTGGGGCCACCCTCACTGTCGCACTGCAAGCCGCATGCTAATTGAAACCTGTGCGCCGCGGAGTTTCGCTTTTGAACTCTTCGACGACAAAGTTTCACTCGCTGTGGGGGCCTCGCGATTAATTAATAAAGAATTCATGTCTGATTTTATAACTTCATCAATAAGCTTCTGCGTCGGCACCGCTTTCGTTAGGCTCTTTTTCGCCGCCCACTCCCCCGCCGACTCTTCTGTTTTATGAGTGAAATTCACAATGAATATTTATGCGCGTCGCCTCTTGAATGGGAAATGCGCTGGGGCGGCGGGACGGTGGGTGCAGTGGCCAACAGCTGCCGACAGGCGCACCAGTTGCCCGAAATAGCGTCTTGGGTGGGAAAAATGGAGGCCAGAAAGGGGGCCATGTCTTTGAGAGTGGCCCAAACGTTCGGGCTCTCTAATTTTATTAACACGTTCATCATTTCGACGACGACGACGGCGACGGCGGCACAAGTGGCGCCCGAGGACGGCAATCAGTCTGGGGGAACCCCCAAGCCACCCCCTTGCGACCGACGGCTGCCGCCTGCTGTTGCTCCCAATTTCTCCTTCATATCATCTCTGGTCTGGTCGGGTCTGGTCTGGTCTTGGTCCATGCATGAAGGCGAATTAATAAAAATTATTGCATATATTTGTAATTCCGGGTGCGCCTCCCTGGATAAGGGGGGGTGTAAGTGTAATGAGGGGGCGACTTCTTTATTGGCGCGTGCTGCTGCGTTTTATCGCTCCCTCTACTCGGGAGCGACTCCTCCTCCCGTTCAGCCCATTTTATTATTGCTCTGCTCCCTTACCATCCATCGGCGGCAGTGTTGCAGATGAAAGCGTTCTAGACATATTTCCCTACACAGAAAACAAATTAAAGACGAAATTTCAAGGGTTTATGGTGGGTTCTAGTGGAGTTTATGATATGGAAATTAAAACCTCGTATTGAGAAAATTATTATTATAAAAGAACTAATCTACTGGAACTTGGAATCTTTCTAGTTACATTTAAGCCCATTTCCCTTTGAATTTAATAGAAATTTCAAATATAAATCAAAAAAAAATCTCTGTCTGAAGATTTAATTTCTCTGTAGAAATTAGGGGGCGAAACAAAAGAATTGCACCAACAAAATCCAGGAATTCTTGGCAAAGTGGAGCCGAGTGGAGTGGAGCTTCTTCTTCACTCCAGAGTTCTTGAGAATTTTAGGAATCCAGAGTCTAATGCATAATTAAATTGATTAATGGCCGGAGCAGCTATTCACCTCAAAAGCCACCAGGAAGTGGGTATGAAAAACTCTCGACTGGGCAAACAAAATCGACTCTTATCTATAGCTAAGTGCATAATGTACACAATATATATAAATATTCCTATATATATTTGTCTGTGCTGTAATCTCAGACTTGTGTTGGCACTTCAATAATAAATACGATATTCAACGTTTCATTTACACTTGAAGCCATAGATGGTGTGTGTTGTTGCTGTTGTGCCGGTTGTCATCCATTTTGTTTGCACTAAAGCAAACAATTTATAACAAACTGTCTGGGTCTGGGTCTGGATGAATGTGGATGTGTTTTATCGTCACGTCACACAGATGAGAAAGTCGTGATGTAATTTTTTATCGATTACAGTTCGCGCCGAAGGAATAGAGCTGGGTTTGGGTTGTTGACTCCGGTGATTTATGGTGTTGCATGCAGGCGGAGTTGGGAGTTAGAAGCTTGGTCTAATGCCCCTGGCCATGTCCCATGCCCCGTGTGTGTTTCTGTATGGTATGTCCCAACCCAACCCCCCTGTAGGTCACGGGTTCGGCTCCTTTGTCGCTGTCCATTAGCTTGTAAAGTGCTGCTGATTGGCACTGTGATATGGACAATTAAATTGTCGTTCTTAATCAGCGTCGACTGCACTAATTTATTGTGTTTAATTTCCTTCGCATTTTATTTAATGTTTTTTTCCCCATCTTCTTCTTTTTTTCATCTTGTTTTTCCGTGCTGCCCTGGCCAATTGCACTTTTTCCAGAGCCAATGCGGGTCGCCAACGTTCGAGAAGGAATTGCGCGAACAAATTGAGAAGTAAGTGACAAATAGCTTAAATTGTTAATCACGATAAGAGTGCTGAGTGTGTTTTGTGTGTGTTTTGGAAAATAAAGAAAGAAAGCTGGAAGGTTAGCTTACTAAAACTGGAAACAACTTGCAGTTAAGCTCCATTACCTCGAGCATTCCGCAATAAATTGCGCGTAGTGCCGGCCAAATATTTATTTAATTTGCCTAGCCGGCAATTTTTGGAGTAGTTTTCGCGCTTTGCCTTTTGCCAAATCGCACGTAAATAACTCATACCGCCAAGACTCGTGACTGGCCACGCCCCCTTTTGGGGCTGGGGGTCTTGGCCATTACGCACAGAACAAGTTAACGGCGAACGAAAATGCAATTTTCCAAATTGCCCAGAACAACCGTAGAGGAAGAATCGCTCTAGAGGGAAGCGCTCACTGGCAAAGCCCATCAATCAGGACCGAGAACCTCAGCGTAATTACCGCCGTCTTGGAAATGGTGCAAAATTCTGGTCTAGTCGAGATTTTCAGCTCTTTCCGACCCTTCTTTCTTTATGGCCAGCATTAGCTGTTAATTTCCAGGCAACTTATTTATGCAAACTGTTTTTTAAAACACACAAAACACCCAGGGAGTTTCGGATGGGATTTCAGAATGAGAATTTTTAACACTTACTTATGAGTAGTAAATTATTAATTCTTGATTAAAATAAAGATATTAAAAAGCAAATTATTAAGTAAAGGAATTAGACTTTCCACAGGAGTTGAACTTAAAATTAAAAATAAAGTCTTTTCCTGTTTTACAGTTTCTAATTCAATATTTAATATTAAAACTTGAAGCGACTAGATTTCTTAAACTACACAACTATATCTATAATTTATAACTCAAATAGAGACCTTAAACACTATTTATCTGCTCAATCAAAATGCATTTCAATTGATAGACAAACTCATAAATAAGTAATCAATACTCCGAATTCTCAGCTGAACACTCGCCATATTTCTCCATGATTTTTGCAACTCCTTTTCATTTATGCATTTCTATATTTGTCCTCCTTTTTTCCATTTTCGTTTTTGAACCTCCACTTGCTCCATTTGCTCCACTTGCTCCTCCGTGCGCCTCCGCTCGCCATTCGCCATCCGCAGCATGAATCGCATTATGAAATCCAAAGAACGCAAGCAAATGCAGACATGTCGGGATCACAAGGCACTGCAGGTATGTATAAACTGTGGAAATGCGAGATGGGAAATGGAAAATAAAAAAGGGGATGGGGAAGGGGAAGTGGGAGAGGGAGAGGGGAGGGGAGGACTTGGGGGCCTGCCGCAAGGAGCCACGCAGCATGTGGAAAATCAATTTGCACAGCGCGAGTTTGCCATACAACAAGGAGGTAGGTGGTAGGAGGTAGGCGCAGGGTGTGGGGTAGCTCACAGCTTCGCTTCCCGCCAAGTCAAGTCATAAATAAACGCATAAATTCATTTTTAAGAACAATCTCTCCCCTCGCTGCCATTCCGGCGCATACAAATTGTCTCTTATCCGGACGGAATAACCGGCGACGGAGTCGAAGTCTCAAAGTCTCGCCGACTTTGTTGGTAAAATGCTTCTGTCCTCTGAACATTTTTTGCCCGAATTGATTGAGCGTCGGCATTAGAGACGCCTCACTGCGCCCTAGTGGCAGCTTTTCATTACCATTTTCATTCACCATTTTCCGGGGATTTCCTTTCCCTTTCGTCGTTAACTTCTGGCAATCTCATTTGGCCCGCACCAAAGCCAAAGCTCTCTTTCTCCCTGCCCAATCTTGTAAAGCCGCGCTAATGAAGCCCAAGGTTCCGCAGACCAATGCTTGTGTGTTGCATCTGAATCTGGCTCCCAATCTGGCTGTGACCTTCGGGCCAGTTAACAACAACTTGGCTTTGATCGAGATTGGATTGGATATTTGTTACATGCCGAACTAGGGTGGGGGTCATAGTCGTGGTCGTCGTCTCGCAACTACT
>JAEIHY010000166.1:0-11803 GCA_018904565.1 Drosophila tsacasi
TACTCGAGCGCATAATATTCATATGCAGGCCATAAAAAACTTTGGCAGCTCAACGAGAGATCTTCTTCCGACGTACCGACATCCCGACAGGCGGCTCCTTCTAGGACTTCACCGCCCCCCTAGAGAGACATGGAACAGTGGGCTTTAAGTTGAAGGAAACTTATGGTTTTAAGGAAAGGCTTTAAAGGGGTTTGGTGATGAAATTAATATTCCTATTTAAGAGATCTTGGAGTATAAATTGATATAAGAAATATTTATTTCAGGTTAATGTTACATTATTATGGTATTAAAATAATTGGTAAATATATGTAAAATAAGACATATGAATCTTATTTTAATTACTTAAAAAAAGCAAAGTTATTAAGTTCGCTTGTAAGCTCTTTATATTAAAAAACCTTAATTTATGAACTACATTAATGCATTTATAACATATACATCATTTATTGTTATAAGTATTATTCAATCTACAAATGCTACCCTTATAGTAAAGAGTTTTCTACTTTAACAAAATATCTTCTTTATTAAATAAAAAACCTTTTCTTTCCCTCTTAATTATCTCCTTAGAAAACTCACCTGATTTGAGTAATTTTTTTTACCAATCATTTCCCATAGTGTGTCCCATGATGCAACGCTCTCGATTGTCAGACATTTGTGCAATATACGAGACTCAAGTAGAGTTGAGAGCCAAGCCGCCCCCTCAACCCCCTTGGAGGAAAAAACCTCCCCCTCTCCTCATCCGCTTCTCAGACCGATTGTTTGTGTTGGCTGCTGAACAATTGAAGTTCGCCGGCGCAAATATAAAAAGTGAGCAAGAGCCAGAGATATATGGTACTATATGCGGAGAAAGCGAGCGAGAGAGAGAGCCTCAGCTGATGGTTGTTGTGGTTCCTCTTGTTGTTGTTGTTGCTGCTGGTGGTGGCAGTGGTGGCGGTGGTGCAACGCCTCCATTTGCAAAACTGTGGGCAAAAGTTGGGAAAACGGGAGCGGCAGGAGCTTAAGTTAACTTTGCTTTTACTGCGATAAAATGAAAATTGCACACGCGCCATAAATAAGGATTCTCACAAGGATAATTTATAAAACTTTGCTCACAAGCGTTTTACTTATGAGAAGCGAGCGATGCCAGACAACGTACACTCCACACCTTAAAAAAAACACAGAAGGGGGTGGCATTAAGGGGGTTTTCCTTCACCGAAGGAAAATTAATATGATGGGAAAAATTGGGATTTAAGATCTGAAGATATTTTTTTATGAAAGCATATTTTTTAACCTCTTTAAGGGTCAATTTTTGGTATTTAATTATTAAATAGATTTTCAAGAAGTATTCTAATAATTCCTTAATAGTGTAAAATAATTTACAGCTTTACAATTTCTTAAATAATAAAAATATTGAATATATACCCTTAACTTGGGGATATATTATTTAGCTTGGTTAAAAAAAGGATTTACTTCAATAAAATCTTTGCCTAAATTTACATTATAGTTAAAGTCTAATATAATTTTGAAGAGATCAATACAAAATTATCCTTGAATTATCATTTCATTTTTTACTGTGTTCTTCCAAGTATTTTCCCTAAACCTTCTGCCAAGTTGGTAAATTGCCCAGGAGTTCGCACTGTGACGTATATGCACAAGTACCTGACCCCCCCCCCTGACCTACCACGTTGACCCTGCCCCGCCATTCCGCCACCTCGCCAAATGGCCAAAATATCCGAAATGGCCAAAAGGCCGGATTCCGAATCTGTCGGCCTGGGACACATACTCGCCGGCATTGTAATCGATGTGCGAAATAAACAAAAGCGGACATAATTATCGAGTTATCGCGCGGCGCCTTGCTGCGGGTGGTGTTGTGCCTAACGCCCTTCCGGGGAAGCAGCCCCACCTCTCCTTTTGGGTCCTTGCAAAGGACTCCCAGCGAAATGAATGGAACTAAGCCCGCACCGAAAATGTTCGTTACGTTGCGACGGCAACGCATCGATATTTATGATGTCATGGATTTTATTGTTGCCTGCTGCAAAATATTCATATGCACACACCAGTGCTGGCCGAGTGTCCTTTCTGGCCGGGGTCCTCGACACACACACATACGTACACTCACTGACCCCCACACGGAAACAGTAAAATGACCATCAGCAGTACAGGATGTAAATTTTGCAGTAAAACGAGACAACGCACAAGGATATGAATGGGTCAGCAGCGATGGGGGGGGATTGGGTGCGGGTGCGGGTGCCCGGGCATGGGTATGGGTTATTGACGTCGGCGATAAGGCGGAAAACAGAGAGAGAGAGGGTGCAGGAGTGGGCGGGGTAGATGCTGCGATAGCCTGGCCAGGATATTCAGAGTCAAATTTGAGCAGGTCGTGGCCTCCCGCCCAGCTTGCCACCCCCTCTAGGTCAGAGGGCAATAAAATGTTGCCGATATTATTTCGCGCCGTTTTAGTGCTGGCAAAGGGGATTTTTTTAAAGCTGAAGCAGAATACTAAAAAATTGTGAAAATTAATATTATTGTGCCTATTTAAAGGCCTTAAAATATATTTTTAGCTCTGTAATCTAAGCCTATTTAGTATATTTTATGATGTAAATAAGACGGGATTAGATTGTGCTTATATTTTTCTAAAAGAAGCATCATTTCTATGGGCAGCATCACTGTTTCGTCCTATTTTTTTTCGCTAGAGCCCCCTTTGCTTTGGGCCTTCCTTTGTTTGCCCTGTTAGTATTGCCTATTGCCAAGTTTGATGGGGTGCCCAGCATCAGTTAAGCGCCCAGCAGCAGCAGCAGCATCGGAAGTTGCACATATGCCTCGAACCCGGTCCGGTCCGGTCCGGCCAGTCCGGTTCGTATCGGTCCAATGATGCGGGCTCTCCGGTGTCGGATTGGCGATGTATCTCTCTTGTTATTGTTGCCGCTGCACTTGAGTTATGCGCATAGATTGAAAATCGGTGATAACCAAAAAAAGAATCGCACGAAGTGCAGCAGCAGCAGCAACAGCAAAAACAACCGGCAAACAAACACGCGCTTCGCAATTGTTTGTTGTTGTTCGGGGGGCGTGGCACCACGAAGTTTGCAGCGCGTGATGCAACACGCCATTATAAAGTTATTAAAAGGGAACAGGCAACAAAATTGGCGAAACCAAAAAAGAGATACCAAAAACAGGTAACAGAGGAGGAGGAGGAGGGAGGGGCGAGCCTTCCCCCCCTCAAAAGTTGTGCTAATATTTCTGGAATAATGGGACAGGTGCATTAAAGTGAGGAGTGAGGAGACCAACTTAATTAGCCAAAGAGAGTGCTAAAAAATTAATAATAATAACAGGGGAAAATATATTTTAAACAAAAAAAAAAAATTATAGGGGAAATGAACCAAAAATAATGTATTAAAATTTTTTATTATAAAATGTTCAACTCTAATAATGTTTAAGCATACTTTTTGAGGACCATTAGGCCTTAATTCCCACAAATATTTAAATATATAATTTTTCCTTTACCCCGACTGTTTTCCATTTCCCCATATTTGTGCATATATTTTTTCACAAAAATATTGTTCCTACCGTCTGCTGACAATCAACTGGAAAAGCAAAAAAATAATACAAAATCAAAGAAGCAACAGAGAGTGAGCGAGGAAATTTGCAACAATGCAGAAATTGTTTATGGGATTAAGCTCATAAACTGCGAAAATGCATTTTAATTGAAGTGCAGCTTTGGGACTTAATAATATTTCGATTTTTGCCTTTTTTCCGAGCTCTGTACATTGGGATTTTGTTTGGGCAGCAGTTTTTGTTGCCGCAGCTACTGTCTGATAGTAAATTTTCCAATATCGCAGCACGAAAAAAGGGAGTTTGTATAAAATGAAGCGAAAGGCCCTGGACAATGGCGTTGATTGTTTGAACTCTCTGCCCGACGCCTCGATGGATGCTTTTTTCCCATCATATATACTCCTTTTTTTCGCATCAATAAATTTCCAATAAGCGTAAATTGTGAATATTTATGTGGCAGGCAGAAATAAATTAGCTTTCAGCAACAAATAGAGTAATGAGATTAATTAACAGCGCTGATGCTGAGAGATGGCATAGATTACTCTCGACTAATTTGCATTTCCCCCGAAAGCGGAGGCGGATGTGCCACTCAAGATGCAGCGGAAGTGGCGCCGCTAATTGTCCTTCGTCCTTGGCGGAGTAGCTCAGGGAATGCCTCATAAATACAGGATGTTTTGCATGAATTCGAAATGAAATGTTGTCTGAAACAAGGCATTTAATTTGTATGGAATCCATCAGCGATCCTTTGTCTTGTTTTGGGGGAAAAAAAACGAAGTCGTAGGAAAATAGGGGAAAAACCCAGACAACAAGGGGACTGTGCATACCACCCAGCCCCACTTTCTTGCCACTTTCATGGCTTTGTTCAAAATTACCATCAAGTTGACAGTTCTATGGCGCGTTGACAGTTCACACAAGCACACAGTTGGCCATATGTAAATGTCGCCAACTGTCTCGTTGGCTCATTCTTGTGGAAAATGTTTTTCTGCAAAACCGCAAAACGGAAGGAAGGAACTACTGGGCAAACGAAACGAAATGAAGAATGTGCCGGGCAAAAAAAAAAGAAACCTGCCATAGAAAGGGTAGAAAATACTTGAAAATGCAAATAAATGTAAGGTCTTGCCAGTTTTTTTTGTTTTATTTTCTCCTTCAGACCTTCCACGTCACGAATTCGTCACCGTCCACGTGAAGTGGACGTCCTGTCCGTCCCCCATCTAGTTTATTTCCAGTCTGCCACTATTTTTGTCGTTGGCATTTAAAGTGTCACATTTATATGGGATTTTTATTCGGTCCTAGCCACGCAAATGTGTGAATTTCCGTCGCGCCTGGGTTGGAATTTTAAAATGTGCTCCCCCTTTGACTCATCTTCAGTGTTATCCCGCGGATAAAAGTCACTCAGGTGTTAAAATACAGCGGCACTCATTGTCAGTTGAGGAATAAAAACGGAAAAAGTGGAAAGTAAAGTGTTAATGACATGTGATGGTTTCCGGTTTTCTACGTAAAGGTGGTTTTTAATTAATTAGACAGACTAAGATTTAGTAAATTAGTATTGACATTCTTATTGACATATGTAAAACCCAAATAGAGACGGAAAATATATTTATATTTCAAGGAAATCTTCTCTAAAACTACAGGAAAATATCCATAAACTCTACAAATGTGGCGCCCCTTAGGATTTGACTAAATATATATTTCCCAGACTCCCAAAGACAGATTGCCTCTTCACAAAGGGAAGCTGATAAACCTCTAGGGACTGGAAAAATGTCATGTCTTATCGCTGGAGATAATTGTCAGGGCATAAGAGTCATTCGAACTCCAATTACAATTCGCTTTTCGTTAAAAAAATATATGTATATATAGAAGAAAAATGGAAACATCCTTGATCCTTGTCTTTGGGAAACATGGCAGCCGCACACAAATGTCGCTATTTTTGGTCGATTTCAATTTTCAAGTACTTCCCACCACTTCACCGCTTTCTCCGCCTTTTCTCGCTGCTCTCTCTCTCTCTCTTTCTCCCTCTCTGCTTCTCTTTCACCAGGGAACTGCAACTGAATGTCTCACTAACTAGCGCATATGCGCACATTTCCCTCACATTTCCCTTTATGGACTAAGTACCCTTGAGCCGACTACAACATGTTCCAATCATAAATCATAATTCAATATGGAGTACTGCCTCCAACCCCAGATATATGTGTAAATCTGTATATATGTGTATATAACTGTGTAGAGGGAGGCTGAACATGCATTACAGCAATTCAAATGAAATATGCATTAAAATTGCCCACCAATTGGTAAAATAAAACCCGATCGCTTCTAGGGTTACGCCGAAACCCAAACAGTTGTGAGGGATACATATTTTTCCAGGAAATTTCAAAGGTTTTTTCTTCTTTTTGTAAGGGGGTCAATTGCTAATTGCCTTAAATCACAAAAGGATTTGGAATGTCTGGCCAGTTCCTGTCTCTGTGGTCAGTTTTAAATGTGAGGCAAATCCTGGGACATCTTTGGCACTGTTCGAGGTTAACAACTAAACATCGACTTAACTAAAAAACCCCAAAAGACCACATAAATTGCCATTGTGATCCTGGTTTTGGCAGGCGAGTGGAGCCAAAAGATTGTCCAGACATTTCAAGGAGATTAGTCTGAGGATTAAGGTACTGCTCACATGGTTATGCAATATGCACTTCCCTGTGTCTCCCGATCATCGATTCCCAGACATTTCCCATAAAGAAACTTGGCAATAGTTCGATGACATCGCGTTGCAAGCTGCAACTAAAGATTTAAAAGTAAAAATAGCTCCTTATTCATCTGCTCTCCACCGGTCCCCAGTCCCAATAGCATTCCCATTCAAAGTCCCATCCCATACCATTTCCATTTCCATTCCTATTCCCGGAACGTGCAATGGCAACTCGCATGTTGCATGTTGCATGTTGCACCGCGTGTTGCTTTATTTGCATACGAAGACGCAACGGATGGCGGCGGATGCTGCTGAGGGTTGTGGCGCTGCAGACAGATGCTGGAGATGGTTTTTCGGGGTGTAGGTGAATGTGGGGATGCGAGTTGTTCAAGCGAAATGCAAATCAGGAGGATGCCCCACGACTTGCAAGGAGCTCGGCTGAAATTTTGAGATATATTATAAGGTATATTAGCTCTCATTAGCTTTCAACAGATGGTGGAATATATTAATGGCTTTAATTGTCTCAAGCTTTGTGTTTAATTCTAATGAGGAACTCTTAGGAATACTTATAAATAAAGGTTTATTTTTATTAAGCAAGTTAAAGTTTAATGTTTCTGCAGCATTTGAACCCTGCCTTTTGGTCCTCTTTTTCCCATTGTATAGGCCTACCAATACACCCCTATATATATATATATATATGTGTATATATCCCTGTCTGTATCTATAGAACCTTTCCCATATGGCTGCTCCATCTTCAATCGCTTCTCCCTCCGATTTCAGAGTTCGAATCGCTGTCGGACTGCCAAAAGATTGGCTTTTGAGATATGCCCACAATAAAACACACAAATAAAACTTGCAAACCTGCAGCAGCAGCAGCAACTGCGACTCACCTTTTGGAGCCCCTTTAACCCCCTGTTGCCCCAACCTGGTTCTCTTTTCTTTTTTTTTTGTTTTGTATCTTTACCTTTGCCTGAGTGTTTTGGCTTCTTGGTTGCGTTTTCTTGTGCTTTTCTGGTCCTCCGGGTTGGCGGCAAACCTTTTGTTTATTTTATTATCTTTGGCTATTTGGCTGCTCCCTGCCCTCACCCCTCGCACTGTCCACTGATCCTACCCCCGCAGCCGCTGCTTCTTTGTATATGGAGTGTGGCGAAAACGCTTAAAACGAAATTTATTTAGTCGGCCCAGGCGGAGGTCGCGCGAGATTCGCAATGCGACAAAAATGCGACTAAAAATAAACCAAAAACGACACAAAACAGCACGCGAAATGAACGTCGTAGTGGCAGTGGGAAACTAAAAATAAATAGAAAATAGAAAATAGAAAGGCGTTGCCGAAAATTAATTTTATTTCATATAAAGACAGAGGGCAGGTTGTGCAGAGTTTATATTTTGTAGAACAGTTTTCTAGTTTTCGGGGGAGATAATACATGGTATTTGAAAGTTTTTTATATGTTTTATAAAAGTAGATTGTATCAATAAGTAGTATCTTTAGTATCTAAAGCATCCTCTTCATCTTTCATATATACAAATTCAAGAATATTAGTTAAAATATATATTTATTTCTTACCTAAACATATCTATACAGAAAATACCTTTACATTTTATTAATTCTCTTCACAGAATTTGTATAATATAAATAAAATACTTTTCATTTTTGATTAATTCTCTTCAATGAAATATTATTTAAAAACCTTTAAAAGTCTAGCTTAAAATAGTCACCGAATCGAAATCAAAATCAAAATCGGAATCTCAATCCGAATCAGAATCAGAATCAGCTGCCAAATCCAATTTTATGATGCCGCGCAGACATTTGCATAAATGTTGTTTTGGGGCAACCAAGAGTGAGAGAGCGCGAGAGAGATGGCAGCTGTGCAGTACGAAAGAGACGGGCATATGTTTGGCCTACAACGACACAGCATGTGGCAGCCTTGTTGATGTTGTTCCACCAAAGGGGGAGGGATTGGTTATATAGGGGGGGGGGCCGCAGCGGACACTAGACATTGCATTGCAATGCGTTGCATGTTTGCCGTGTTCTGCAATTCTCGCATGCAACAGCAAACAGCACGCGAAGACAGATTAGAAACGGACTAGGGCCGCGCCCAGCAGGGGGTGTTAGGAGCTAAGGCCACCAGGGGGTTAAGGGGGTTTTCAGGGAGCCGTCTGTTATCATTGCACAAACACAGCGGGCAGCTGCAGTCGCGAATGGGAAACTAGCTGCCGCACTGCATCTAAGCCCCGAATAGAGTGTCGAGGCTTATAAACTCCCATGATCCAATGCGATCAAAGCTAAATGAATTCTGGAAACAATGCGAAAGTTGATTTGAATTTTTTGGAGGGCCTTCAAGAGCTGTAAAATAATTTTTCCGAAATTTCCTTAAAGAAACTATGACTTTAAATCACAGTATTCCTTTATTCCAGAGAGTTTTCTGTTGAAATATTTGCTCAAGTAAAGGCAGTGAACAGCAAAACATATTCTTTAAGGAGTATCTTCATTACTCCCAACCCTTATTGCCTCTGTTAACCCTTTTTCCTCTTCGGTTTTTTTTTTTTTTGTTTAGACCTCCACAAGTTTAACTGCATTCTGGAGGAAAAATTTGCATATGCTGCCTGTCGACATCGAAGCAAAAACTTCTTAGCATTTTTGCTTCTTTTGTTTGGCTTTTGTTTTGTTTTGTTTTGCTCCACTTGGCTTTTTCATTGTATTTTCTTTGTATTTTCTATCCGCAACTGTTGGCATTTCCATTTCAACGGGTATGGGAAAACTTGGATGGAAATACGAGCTGAGCCGCGAGCTCTTTGAGTTTCCAGCAATTTCTTTAATTTTCTAAAGGATATGCAAGTTATTACAAAGACTTGTACTTACAAGAATTTATAAAATAAAATAATTTCTTAAAATAGAAATGCCATTTAAATAAGTGAAAAAAATTGGCTAACAAGATAATTTAAGCAACCAATCCGCCATGTTGCAATATTGCCGCTGCAACAGCAGCCGCCAAAAAGGGTTTAATTTCATTTCGAGCCACCTTAACCCCCCTTGCTGCCACCTTAACCCTTAAGTGTGTGCTTATGCAGGAGCAGCTCTCGTTCGCTGTTGCTCTGTTATCTGCGAAACTCCATTAGAAAGGCAAAGGAAGCAAATGGCAGCTAACGAAGGCAAACACAAAGGAGCCCGAGGAGCAGCTGGGGGAAAAGCGGAGGCAGACAGCAAAAAAAAAAAAAATAAATAAAAATAAAAGAAATACAAAAAATACAGCAACAAAAAAAAACAGGGAACGACGTCGCTTAACGACTTTAAAGAAAAATTAAAAACATCCCAAAAGGAATACATCTTCGCCCAGCTATGGGACTTGTGTGGAATGAGGATGAGGAGCCCGAACCCGCGCTGTTGCCGCGACTGCTGTTGCATGCTGTCCATCCGCGGCACCACAGCATCCCAGCATTCGAGATCCCTGCAACCATCCATCCGTCCTCCTGTCCGCTCAACATTGTTAGTGGCTCTCGAATTTATTTTAACGAACTAGTTTGGTCACTTCATACAACATCTTTTTTTTTTGCTGCTGCCGCCAGCCCAAGCTAAATTCTTTGACTGGGGCTTTTGCGCTGGGTTATAAAATATATTCGCCTTATATAAATAAATAAATTGGTAAATGGCGTTTCATTTGGAGAGCTCTCCATCCTCATCCTGTGCCTGAGCTGTGCCTGAGCTGTGCTGTTCCTGCTGATGCTATGATAAATGCGACAAAAACCTGTCGCAGCTCTTCCCTCTGACCAGCAGCAAATTGAATTTATTTGCTCGCAAATGTCCGCAAGATGGAGTTAAGGCCAAAACGGGAACGGAAAAAAGGCTGCAGCAGCAACAGCAGGGAAGAAATCTAAAAGAGAAGTTGCCTTTTATGGCTTACAGCGCTTCGGTTCGGTTTGGTTTGGTTTGGGCCTTGTCTGATTGCCAGCAATGTCGAGTATTTGGATGTCGGTTGCTGCTGGCTGTTTCGATGGGAAAACCGCGAGATGAGAAGGGGAATTGGGTATCGAGGTCCCAGATCATTGTCTGCCAACTGGGGAATTGTCAATCATCGTGCGAGCATGCGGGCTCCAATGAAGACAAATCCTTGGCCATATGGAGATACACAAGCAAAGTGGAGTTAAAGCCAGAGAAATGTTGGGTAACCAGGGTGGAATTATGGAACTTATATAAGAAAATATGTATTAAGGAATGGTATTAGAGAATATTTCCAATTAATAGTCACCATAAGTCTCTAGAATGCATTCTTGAAGTTGTTGAAACATTTGTTAATATTTTTAAATTTTATTTATGATTTATACAGAATAAAATTTTTGTTAAAATCCATTTAAATCTCTCCGGTTAAAGTCCTTTTTATGGAATACAACACCATCATCTCCGCATAAAGAGTCTTTTTATATAATGCCCAAAAAAACATAAGATAAACGAAACGGAACCGCTTTTCTTTTCTTCATTCTTTATGTATATACAATGTATATTATACCTATATATATTATATTTTTTCTTATTTCGAGAGCATGATGATGAGCCACATCAGCAGCGGCAGCAAATAAAAGTAAAAAATAACAAATAAAAAGGCTACAAAATCGCACCCAAAATGCTTAACGAGCAGCGCAGGCACTTGCAAAATGCTCGCTTGCAACCCAAAAGCAAAAGCACAAGCTAAGAATTATTTACTTCAAATTCCGAGTGCAACATAGAATTCGTGCAGCGGCGGCGGCAGCAGCAACATGCAATGCGATGCACGGCAGCAACATGTTACCAAAAGGAGCACCAGAGTCGTCCAGGGGGTCGGGGGGGCAGAAGGAGGCTGAAAGGGTGCAAAAGCAGCTAAAACGCCGATAAAAGCAACGATGGCAGTTCAGCTTCGTTTGCTGCTCAGGCGGCCATGTTGCTGATTGCCATTGCTGCGGCTCTGGCTGTTGCAGCGGCAACTCATTGCGAATGCAGCCCAACTGCGCGCCTTTCTCAAGACTTCGTTTCGGCGACGTTCGGGCCAGCATCATTACTTCCATTCAAGCTGTTTGGCTTGGCGTGTACATAAAAAATACAACAACAAAAAAATAACAGAAAATGCTGGAGAAAAAAAAATACACAAAAAAAGGAGCACAAAAAAGCTGATGTTGGCTCCAACCTCAAGCATTTTGGACAATGCGACTGGGCAGCAGCAGCAGCACCACCAGCAGCAGGAAGAATTGTTGCCATTGCCATTGCATGTTGCAGCCACTGCCAAATAAAGCAAACGCATTGCGAATTCCTCTTGCCTCCTGCCTCCAGCCTCCTGTCTCCTGCATCTTTTGCGCTGCTGCCTTTTAATGATTTAAAATTCCATTTTAAGAATTTTATACTTAATGATGTGTTTTGCGTTGTATAGCATCGTTGTCCGCGGAGCCATGGCCCCTCTGGCAAATGGCGATTGTCGTCCTCATCGTCGTCGTCCTCGTCGTCGTCTTTGCTTTTGATCTAAACGCTGCGTGCTTTCCGTAAATTGCTTTTCGTTGTCGTCGTTTTCGGTCCTGGACTTCGAACCTTTTGTGGAAGCCGCATGAAATGTGTGCGAAGAAGAAACTTCCTTTTTATCTTCACAA